>JAODAL010038941.1:0-38603 GCA_025379985.1 Phyllomedusa bahiana | reverse complement strand
ATATTCTCCACCATTTTTAAACAGTTGCCAAATTCCAGTCATATTTCACACGTTACATCGGGCAATGAGACTTCTAAATGACTACAACCCCCGCTTTTTGTCCTGGGAGAAGGGTCCCAGAGTACAGAGTAAAAGATTACAGAGAAAAACAGAGTACAGAGTACACTGAAATAGCATACTTTTTCCAGGGATTTTAATTATATTTCCACCACTTTACATTTTGCCCAGTCGGGCATTATTTCACAGCGTTATCATCGGGCAATAGACTTTTTAAATGCTAAAACTCCCTGTTTTTTTGTCCTCGGAGTACAGAAAAACAGAGTACAGAGTTACGAGTACAGAGTACAAAAAGGAACACTGAAATAGCATCATTTCCAGGGAGTTATTATTTTCTCCACCATCTTAACAGTTTTCCGGGCAGTCAAAATTTCACAGCGTTACATCTGGAAATAGATTTCTGAAGACTAACAACTGCCGCCTTTTTACCTCGGAGTACAAGAAGGTACAGAGTACAGAGAAAACAGATACAGAGTACAGAGTAAAATGAATAGAAATACTTTCCAGGGATTTTTATTATATTCCCCCACCATCTTTACGTTGCAGCCCACAAATTTCAAAAAGCGTTATCATCTGGCAATGAGACTTTCCTAAATGACAAAACAACTGCCTTTGTTGTCCTCTGAAAAAGGTACGGGAGTAACAAAAGTACAGAAAACAAGTACGGGTGAGTACAGAGTACCCCGGGAAATAGCATACATTTCCAGGGATTTTATTAATTCTCCCCCCATCTTTAAAAGTTTCAGTCGGGCCAAAAATTTCACAGCGTTATCACCCGGCAATGAACTTTTCTAATGACTACAACTGCCCGGGGGGCCTGCCCTTTTGGAAAAAGGAAGAGTACAGATTTACAGAGTAAGAGAAACAGAGTACAGAGTAAAATAGTACACTGAAATAGCATACATTTCCGGGGGAGTTTTTAATATTCTCCAACCATTTTTTAAAAGTTGTCCGGGCAGTCATATTTCACAGCGTTATCATCGGGCAAGAACTTCTGAATGACTACAACTCCCCTGCCTTTTTGTCCTCCACAAAGAGTACAGAGTACAATACAGAGTACAGAGTAAAAGATTACAGAGAAACCACGAAATAGCTACTTTTTCCAGGGAGTTTTTTATTTTCTCCACCATCTTTACAGTTGTTTTTCGGGCATCATATTTAAAACAGCTTTTATCATCTGGCAATGAGATTTTCTGAATGACTCCCAAAACTGCCTGTTGTTTGTCCTGGAGAAGGTACCGAGTACAAGAAACAGAGTACAGAGTACAGAGTAAGAGTAAAAACCTGAAATAGCATACATTTCCAGGGTTTTTTATATTCCCAAACCATTTTTACATTTTCGTCAGTCAGTCATATTTCACAGCTTTAAACTTTCGGGAATTTAGACTTCTGAATGACTACAACGCCTGCTGTTTTTTCCTCGAGAGTACAGGAAGAACAGAGTACAAAAAGGGTACAGAGTACAGAGTACATTTGAAAAAAAATACTTTTCCAAAGGGATTATTATATTTCTCCACCATTTTTCCCGTTGTCAGTCGGGAAAATATTTTTCCACAGCGTTATCATCTGGCAATGAGACTTCTGAATGACTACAACTGCCTGTCTGTTTTCCTCGGAGTACAGTTTTAACAGAGTAGAAAAGTACGGATGTGATAGATAAGAAGTGTGCTAGAGTCAGACGTACAGAGTACAGAGTACAGAGTACAGAGTACAGAGTAAAGAGTACAGAGTACAGAGTACAGAGTACCTGTGTTACACGGTACAGGGAGTACTCAGAGTAACAAGAGTACAGAGCACTGCGTAACAGAGTCAGAGTACGAGTACAGAGTAGAGAGTACAGAGTAACAGAGTTACAGAGTACAGAGTTACAGGTACAGAATGTACGAGTACAGAGTACAGAGTACAGAGTACAGAGTACAGAGTACAGAGTACAGAGTACAGAGTACAGAGTACAGAGTACAGAGTACAGAGTACAGAGTACAGAGTACAGAGACAGAGTTACAGAGTACAGTAGTACAGGTACAGAGGACAGCAGTACAGAGTAGTACAGGAGTACAGAGTACAGAGCTACAGAGTACATAGTACAGAGTACTGTGTACAGAGTACAGAGTACAGATACAGTGTACAGAGATACAGAGTACAGAGTACATGAGTACAGAGTACAGTGAGTACGATGTACAGAGTACTGAGTACAGAGAACAGCTGTACAGAGTACAGAGTACAGAGTACAGAGGTTACAGAGTACAGATACAGAGTACTGAGTAAGAGTTACAGAGTACAGGTTATACAGAGTACGAGTACAGAGTACAGAGTAAGAGTTACAGGTGTACAGAGTACAGAGTTCAGAGTACAGAGTACAGAGTACAGAGTTACAGATACAAGAAGTACGTGAGAGTACAGAGTTCATGGAGTATACAGATTGTACAGAGTACAGAGTACTAGAGTACAGAGTACAGGGAGTACAGAAATACAGAGTACAGAGTACATGAGGACAGAGATCAGGAGTACAGAGTACAGAGTACAGAGTACAGAGTACAGAGTACAGAGTACAGAGTACAGAGTACAGAGTACAGAGTACAGAGTACAGAGTACAGAGTACAGAGTACAGAGTACAGAGTACAGAGTACAGAGTACAGAGTACAGAGTAGAGAGTACAGAGTACAGAGTATCAGAGTACAGAGTATCAGAGTCAGAGTCAGAGTTAACAGGAGTTAAAGGAGTACAGTGTACAGAGTACAGAGTTCAGGCGTACAGAGTTACAGTGTACAGTAGTTACAGAGTACAGATTACATAGAGTACAGAGACAGAGTTCAGGTAACAGAGTAAGAGTTACAGAGTAAAGAGTACAGGAGTACCAGAGTACCAGAGTACAGAAGTTCGAGAGTACAGAGTAACTCAGAGTTACAGGAGTACAGAGTACAGAGTACCAGAGTACAGAAGTATCAGAGATACAGAGTACAGCAGTACAGAGTACCGAGGTACAGAGTACAGAAACAGAGTACAGGAAGTACAGAGTATAGAGTACAGGAGTACAGAGTTACGAGTACAGAGTTTACAGTGTAACTCAGAGTAACAGGTGTACAGATGTAAAAAGAGTACAGAGTACAGAGTACAGAGGAGTACAGAGTACAGAGTACAGCAGTACAGAAATACAGAGTACAGTGTACAGAGTACAGAGTACAGAGTACAGAGTACCTCGAGTAAGAGTACAGAGATGTTCCAGAGTAAGAGTACAGAGTGTCAGAGTACAAGAGTATACAGATCAGCAGTAAGAGTACAGAGTACAGAGTACAGTGGTACGAGTACAGAGTACAGTGTACAGAGATAGACAGAGTACAGAGTACGATACAGAGTAAAGAAGTATCGGTAGACAGAGTTACAGAGTACAGAGTACAGAGTACAGAGAACAAGAGTACAGAGTACCGAGTACAGAAGGACTAAAAGATCGCCTATGCATGCTGATGGTAGTGCGT
Source organism: Phyllomedusa bahiana (assembly GCA_025379985.1). Taxonomy (NCBI): domain Eukaryota; kingdom Metazoa; phylum Chordata; class Amphibia; order Anura; family Hylidae; genus Phyllomedusa; species Phyllomedusa bahiana. The sequence goes on along the minus strand of JAODAL010038941.1, from coordinate 35,073 downwards.
GGGAGATACAGAGTTCATCAAGAGATAATATAGAAAGTTACAGATGGAGAAGCTGCAGCTACAGCAGTGATGAGAGATGGTACAGAAGGAGGCAGAGAGTGAGCAGGCGGAAGTACAGAGTACAGAGTACAGAGTAGATGGAAGACCAGTAATACGAGGAGTTGAACAGAGCTCGATACATGAGGTTGGAGATCATACGAGTCAACAGTGGTATGACAGTAAGGGTATACATCTGTTAGATAGAGCAGTACTCGAGTACAGAGTACTCAAGGTACAGAGAGTCAGAGTACAGAGTACAGAGTACAGAGTAAGAGTACATGAGTACAGGTACAGAGTACAGAGTACAGAGTACAGAGTACAGTAGTACAGATCAGTACCAGAGTACAGAGTACAGGAGTACAGAGTTACAGATGTACAGAGTACAGAGTCCAGAGTACCAGTAGTACAGAGTACAGAGTACAGAGTACAGAGTACAGAGTACAGAGTACAGAGTACAGAGTACAGAGTACAGAGTACAGAGTACAGAGTACAGAGTACAGAGAACAGAGTACCGAGTACATGAGTACATAGAAGTAAAGGTAGACAGACTTAGTACAGAGAGCGAGTGACTCAGAGTACAGGCAGTCACAGAGTACAGAGTACAGAGTCACAGAAGTACGAGGGGAGTTTAGCAGAGTACAGAGTATCCTGAAGTACAGTAGTACTGAGTACAGAGTACCAGAGTGAGAGCGAGAGTGTACAGTAGAGAGTACAGAGATACAGAGTACAGTGTCCCAGAGTTACAGAGTTACAGAGTACAGAGTACAGAGTACAGAGTACAGAGTACAGAGTACAGAGTACAGAGTACACAGAGTACAGAGTACAGAGTACAGAGTACAGAGTACACAGATTACTCAGAGTATCAGAGTAACAGGAGTACAGAGTCAGTGATACAGAGTACACGCAGTACAGAGTACCAGAGTACAGAGTACAGAGGCTCATAGAGTACAGAGTACAGAGTACAGATACAGGAGTACAGATACAGAGTACACAGGAGTACCGAGTCAGAGTACAGAGATACAGTGTGTACAGAGTACAGAGTACAGAGTACAGAGTACAGAGTACAGAGTACAGAGTACAGAGTACAGAGTACAGAGTACAGAGTACAGAGTACAGAGTACAGAGTACAGAGTACTGTGTACAGAGTTAACGAGTACAGGTACCAGAGTACAGAGTACAGAGCAGTACAGAAGTACAGAGTACAGAGTATCAGAGTACAGAGTACCAGGTTACAGAGCTACAGAGTACCAGAGTACAGTGTAAAGAGTACAGAGTCAGAGTACAGTGTACAGAGTACAGAGTACAGATGTACAGAGTCAGGAGTACAGAGTTACAGAGTACAGAGTACAGAGTACAGAGTACAGAGACAGAGTACAGAGTACAGCGTACAGGAGTACAGATAGACAAGAAAGTACAGAAGTACAGAGTACAGAGTACAGAGTACAGAGTACAGAGTACAGACTACAGAGTACAGAGTACAGAGTACAGAGTAACAGAGTACAGGAGTACAGAGTACCAGAGTACAGAGTGCAGACGTACAGAGTACTGAGTACAGAGTACAGAGCTAAAGAGTACAGGAGTTACAGAGTTCAGAAGTACAGAGTACAGAGTACAGAGTACGAGTACAGATGTAAAGAGTACAGAGTACAGAGTACAGAGTACAGGTACAGGTACAGAGTACAGAGTACAGAGTACAGAGTACAGAGTACAGAGTACAGAGTACAGAGTACAGAGTACAGAGTACAGAGTACAGAGTACAGAGTACAGAGTTACAGAGTACAGTGATACAGAGTCAGAGTACAGATGTTAAGAGTACGAGTACAGAGTACAGAGTACAGAGTACAGAGTACCGGAGTAAAGAGTACAGAGTATCCTCGAGTTACAGAGTACAGGTACAGATACGAGTACAAGGTACAGAGTACAGAGTACAGAGTACAGAAGTACAGAGTACAGAGTACAGAAGTACTGAGTATACAGAGTACAGAGTAAAGAGTACAGAGTACAGATAAGGAGAGTACAGAGTACAGGTACAGGTACAGAGTAAGTGTACAGAGTTACAGAGTACAGAGTAACAGCAGTTAGAGTCAAGAGTACAGAGTACAGAGTACAAGAGTTCAGAGTACAGGGTACAGTGAGTACAGAGTACAGGAGTACAGAGTACAGAGTACAGCAGTACAGAGTATAGTACCAGTGTACAGGAGTACAGAGTACAGAGTACAGAGTACAGAGTACAGAGTACAGAGTACAGAGTACAGAGTACAGAGTACAGAGGAGTACAGAGTACAGAGGAGTACAGAGTACAGAGTACAGAGTACTGGGTACTCAGAGTAGAGGAGCGTATAAAGCAAGGGTAAGCTCGAGTACAAGAGTACAGTGAGATGTACGCAACGTGGTACAGGGGAGTACAGATGTTAAGAGTACAGTAGTACAGAGTACAGGGGTTAGGTAAAGGTACAGTCAGTACAGAGTACAGGTTACAGAGTACAGAGTTCAGAGTTAGGAGTACAGAGTACAGAGTTACAGGTGTACAGAGTACAGAAGTACAGTAGTACAGAGTACAGAGTACAGCGTAAGAGTACAGAGTTGACAGAGTACAGAGTACAGAGCTACAGAGACTAGAAGTACAGGAGTACAGAGTACAGGAGTACTCAGTACAGAGTACAGAGTACAGAGTACAGAGTACAGAGTACAGAGTACAGAGTACAGAGTACAGAGTACAGAGTACAGAGTACAGAGTACAGAGTACAGAGTACAGATAACAGAGTACAGAGTACAGAGAACAGAGTACAGCTTACAGAGTACAGAGTACACGAGTACAAGTACAGAGTACAGGAGTACAGAGTACAGAGTAACAGAGTACAGTTGTACATGAGTACAGAGTACAGAGTACAGATGTACTGGAAGTACAGAAGTACAGAGTACAGAGTACAGAGAGTACAGCCTAGTACAGAGTACAGAGAAGTACAGAGTACAGTGTACAGAGTACAGAGTTTCAGAGTACAGAGTACTCAGGTAAAGAGTACAAGAAGTACAGAGTACAGTAGTACAGGGAGTACAGAGTACAGGAAGTACAGGAGTACAGAGTACAGAGTACAGAAGTACAGTGTACAGAGTACAGAGTACAGGAGTACAGATACAGGGTGTACAGAGTCAGAGTTCTGAGTACAAGTACAGAGTACAGAGTACAGCGTACAGAGTAGCAGAGTACAGAGTACAGAGTTCAGAGTTACAGTGTACAGAAGTACAGAGTACAGAGTACAAGGAGTACAGAGTACAGGAGTACAGAGTACCAGAGTTACAGAAGTACAGAGTACAGAGTACAGAGTACAGTTACAGAGTTACAGGTACAGAGTCAGAGTTACAGAGTACTTGAGTACAGTAGTAAAGTGTTCACAGAGGTCACAGAGTTTACTGAGTACACAGAGTACAGAGGACACAGGACTACAGAGTACAGAGTACCCAGAGTTCAGAGTTCAGAGTCACAGAGTACAGAGTACAGAGTTACAGAGTACAGAGTACTGAGTACAGGAGTACAGATACGTTGTATAAGTGTTCAGAGTAAAGAGTACAGAGTACAGATACAGGTACAGAGTGACTGAGTTCTGTGTACAGTGTACAGAGGACAGAGTACAGAGTACAGAGTACTGTGTACAGAGTTACAGAGTACAGTGTACAGGAGTATCAGAGTCAGAGATAATGTGTACAGAGTACTAGAGCTTACAGAGTTTCAGAGTTACAGAGTACAGAGGAAGAGTACAGAGAAGAATACAGATTACAGAGTACAGTGTACAGAGTACAGAGTACAGTAGTACAGAGTAAGACGTACAGAGTACAGAGTACAGAACAGTACAGGAGTAAGAGTATCAGCGAGTACAGAAGTACAGGTACCAGAAGTTACCAGATAGTTAAGTGTACAGAGCTAAAGAGTACAGTGTACAGAGTACAGGAGTACAGGTACAGAGTTCAGAGTACCAGTGTACAGAAGTACAGCAGTACAGAGTACACAGAGGTTACAGAGTTCAGAGTACAGGAGTACAGAGTACAGAGTACAGAGTACAGAGTACAGAGTACAAGAGTACAGAGTAAAGAGTACAGAGTACAGAGTACAGAGTACAGAGTACAGAGTACAGAGTACAGAGTACAGAGTACAGAGTACAGAGTACAGAGTACAGAGTACAGAGTACAGAGTACAGAGTACAGAGTACAGAGTACAGAGTACAGAGTACAGAGTACAGAGTACAGAGTACAGAGTACAGAGTACAGAGTACAGAGTACAGAGTACAGAGTACAGAGTACAGAGTACAGAGTACAGAGTACAGAGTACAGAGTACAGAGTACAGAGTACAGAGTACAGAGTACAGAGTACAGAGTACAGAGTACAGAGTACAGAGTACAGAGTACAGAGTACAGAGTACAGAGTACAGAGTACAGAGTACAGAGTACAGAGTACAGAGTACAGAGTACAGAGTACAGAGTACAGAGTACAGAGTTAAGAGTACAGAGTACAGAGTACAGAGTACAGAGTACTGAGTACAGAGTACAGAGTACAGAGTACAGAGTACAGAGTACAGAGTACAGAGTACAGAGTACAGAGTACAGAGTACAGAGTACAGAGTACAGAGTACAGAGTACAGAGTACAGAGTACAGAGTACAGAGTACAGAGTACAGAGTACAGAGTACAGAGTACAGAGTACCAGCAGTACCAGAGTACAGAGTACGAGTACAGAGTAAGAGTACAGAGTACAGAGGAGTACAGAGTACAGAGTTACAGAGTTACAGAGTACAGGAGTACAGAGTACGAGTACAGAGTTACAGTGTAAGTACAGGGTACAGAGTACAGAGTACAGAGTACAGACTATCAGAGTACAGAGTACAGAGTACAGAGTACAGAGTACAGAGTACAGAGTACAGAGTACAGAGTACAGAGTACAGAGTACAGAGTACAGAGTACTGAGTACAGGAGTACAGGAGTACTGAGTGCAGGAGTTTACAGAGTAAAGAGTACAGAGTAACAGAGTACGCAGTACAGAGTACAAGTACAGAGTACAGAGTTCAGAGTAACAGGTGTACAGAGTACAGAGTACAGAGTACAGAGTACAGAGTACAGAGTACAGACCGTTACAGCAGTACAGAGTACAGGTGTACAGAGTACAGAGTCAGAGTACAGAGTACAGAGCTACTGAGTACAGATTACAGTGTACAGGAAGTCAGAGTACGAGTTCAGGTGTACAGAGATACAGAAGTACAGAGTCACCAGAGTCAGTGTACAGAGTTACAGGGAGTACAGAGTACAGAGTACTGAGTACAGAGTACATAGAGTACGAAGTACAGAGTACAGAAGTACCCGAGCCAGTGTACAGAGTACAGATTACTAGGAGTACAGAGTACAGAGTACCAGTGTACAGCGTACAGTGTACAGAGTACAGATAGTACAAGTACAGAGTACTAGAGTACAGAGTACAGAGTAAGAGTTAAGAGTACAGAGTACAAGAGACAGAGTACAGGAGTACAGAGTACAGAGTACAGAGTACTGAGTATTTCAGAGTTCAGAAGTACCAGAGTACAGAGTTCAGAGTACAGAGTACAGAGTACAGAGTACAGAGGAGTACAGAGTACAGAGGAGTACAGAGTACAGAGAACAGAGTACAGGTACAGAGTACAGGAGTTACAGAGTACAAGAGGTACAGTGTACAGAGTTCAGTGTACAGAGTACAGAGTACACGAGTACAGAAGTAAAGATACAGAGTATACAGGAGTACAGAGTACAGAGTAAGAGTAGCAGAAGTACAGAGTTACACGAGTACAGATAGTAACAGGCAGTACAGAGTACAGAGTAAAGAGTTTCCAGAGTACAGAGTTACAGAGTTCAGAGTACAGAGTACCGAGTACGTGTACAGAGTACAGGAGTACAGAGTACAAGAGTACAGAGTACAGTGTAAAGAGTACTGATACAGAGTAAGAGTAACAGGAGTACAGAGTACAGAGTACAGAGTACAGAGTACAGAGTACAGAGTACAGAGTACAGAGTACAGAGTACAGAGTACAGAGTACAGAGTACAGAGTACAGAGTACAGAGTACAGAGTACAGAGTACAGAGTACAGAGTACAGAGTACAAAGTACAGAGTACAGAGTACAGAGTTTACAGAGTACAGAGTTCAGAGTACCTGAGTACGAGAGTAACAGTGTACTGAGTAGCAAGTGTACAGAGTACAGATTACAGAGTTCAGAGTACAGACTACAGAGTACAGATTTCAGAGTACAGAGTACAGAGTACAGAGTACAGAGTACAGAGTACGAGGTACAGAGTACAGAAGTACAGTGTCAGTGTACTGAGTACAGAAGTTACAAGTGTCAGAGTACAGAGTACAGAGTACAGAGTACAGAGTACAGAGTACAGAGTAAGTGTACAGAGTTACAGTGTACAGAGTAACAGAGTTACAGAGTACAGAGTACAGAGTACGTGAACAGAGTACAGAGTACAGAGTACTAGAGTAACCAGAAGTACAGGAGTACAGATGTACAGAAGTACAAGAAGGTACTGTGTACAGAGTAACAGAGTAGTGGAGTACTTGAGTACAGAGTACAGGAGTACAGAGTACAGGAGTACAGAGTACAGAGTACTTATGAGTACAGAGTACAGAGTACAGAGTACAGAGTCATACAGAGTACTGAGTACCCGAGTACTATGAGTACAGAGTTCAGAGTACAGTGTACAGAGTTCAGAGTACAGGTGTACAGGAGTACAGAGTACGAGTACAAGTAGTACAGAGATAAAGAGTACAGAGTACAGAGTACAGAGTACAGTGTACCGAGTTCCAGAGCTACAGAGTTACAGAGTACAGAGTACAGAGTACAGAGTACAGAGCTACTGAGTACAGAGTAACAGAGTTACAGAGTTACAGAGTACAGAGTACAGTAGTTAATAGAGTACTGAGTACAGGAGTACAGAGTACAGAGTACACAGGAGTACGAGTACAGAGTACAGTAGAGACTAGAGTCCAGGTACGAGTACAGAGTACAGAGTACAGAGTACAGAGTACAGAGTACAGAGTACAGAGTACAGAGTACAGAGTACAGAGTACAGAGTACAGAGTACAGAGTACAGAGTACAGAGTACAGAGTACAGAGTACAGAGTACAGAGTACAGAGTACAGAGTACAGAGTACAGAGTACAGAGTACAGAGTACAGAGTACAGAGTACAGAGTACAGAGTAAAGAGTACAGAGTAAAGAGTACAGAGTACAGGAAAGTACAGAGTTACAGAGTACAGTGTGACAGTGTACAGAGTAAGAGTACAGAGTACAGAGTACAGAGTACAGATGACAAAGTACAGAGTTACAGATGGTAACAGAGTTCAGAGTACAGGTACAGAGTACAGAGTACAGGTACAGAGTACAGATTACAGAGTACAGAGTACAGGAGTTACAGAGTAAAGAGGACGAGTACAGAGTACAGGTACAGGTAAAGAGTACAGAGTACAGAGTACAGAGTACAGAGTACAGAGTACGAGTAAGAGTAAGAGTACAGGAGTAACAGAGTAACAGAGTACAGAGTTACAGAGTACAGAGTACAGTGTATCAGGAGTACAGAGTACAGAGTACTAGAGTAAAGAGTACAGAGTTCCAGAGTACAGGAGTACATGTGTACTCATGAGATACTGAGTACAGAGTTCCAGAGTACAGGAGTACAGAGTACCGAGTTACAGAGTCAGAGTAACAGAGTACAGGTACAGAGTACAGAGAGTACAGAGTACAGAGTACAGAGTACAGACGTACAGAGTACAGAGTACAGGTACAGAGTACAGAGTACAGATTACAGAGTACAGAGTACAGAGTTCAGAGTTCAGAGTTCAGAGTACAGAGTACAGAGTACAGAGTACAGAGTACAGAGTACAGAGTACAGAGTACAGAGTACAGAGTACAGAGTACAGAGTACAGAGTACAGAGTACAGAGTACAGAGTACAGAGTACAGAGTACAGAGTACAGAGTACAGAGTACAGAGTACAGAGTACAGAGTACAGAGTACAGAGTACAGAGTACAGAGTGACAGAGTACAGAGTACAGAATACAGAGTACAGTGTACAGAGTACAGAGTTCTGAGCAGAGTTACAGAGTACGAGTACGAGTACAGTGTACAGAGCTACAGAGTAAGAGTAACAGAGTTACGAGTACAGAGTACAGAGTAGAGTACAGAGTACAGAGTACAGAGTACAGAGTACAGAGTACAGAGTACAGTGTACAGAGTACAGAGTACAGAGTACAGAGACGGGTACAGAGTACAGTAGTAACAGAGTTACAGAGTACAGGAGTACAGAGTACAGAGTACAATTACAGAGTACAGAGTTACAGAGTTCAGAGTACAGAGTACAGAGTAACAGGAGTACAGAGTTACAGAGTACAGAGTACAAGAGTACAGAGTACAGAGTAAGAGTACAGAGTCAGAGTACAGAGTTACAGGTACAGAGTACAGAGTAACAGATACAGAGTACAGAGTACAGAGTACAGAGTACAGAGTACAGAGTACAGAGTACAGAGTACAGAGTACAGAGTACTGAGTACAGAGTACAGAGTACAGAGTACAGAGTACAGACGTAACAGTGTAAGAAGAAGAGTACAGAGTACAGAGTACAGAGTTCAGAAGCTACAGAGTACAGAGTACAGAGTACAGAGTACAGAGTACAGAGTACAGAGTACAGAGTACAGAGTACAGAGTACAGAGTACAGAGTACAGAGTACAGAGTACAGAGTACAGAGTACAGAGTACAGAGTACAGAGTACAGAGTACAGAGTACAGAGTACAGAGTACAGAGTACAGAGTACAGAGTACAGAGTACAGAGTACAGAGTACAGAGTACAGGAGTAAGAAGTACAGAGTACAGGAGTACAGAGTACAGAATAGTAAAGAGTACAGAGTAGTACAAGAGTTTACAGAGTACAGAGTTCTGTGAGTCAGAGTCAGAGTTACATGAGTACAGAGTACAGAGTACTGAGTACAGAATACAGAGTACAGATGTACAGAGTACAGAGTACAGAGTAACAGGAGTACAGAGTACGGAGTACAGAGTAAAGAGAGTACAGAGTACAGAGTACTGAGTACGGAGTACAGAGACAGAGGTACAGCGTTTACAGAGTACAGAGCTTACAGGAGTTTACGCGTACAGAAGTACAGAGTACAGGAGTACAGGACAGAGTACAGAGTTCAGAGTACAGAGTACAGAGTACGGTCAGAGTACAGAGTAACAGAGTAAAAGGTTCAGAGTACAGAGTACTGAGTTCAGTAGTTACAGAGTACAGAGTACAGCGTACAGAGTGACAGAGTACAGATGTACAGCTGTACAGAGTACAGTCGTACAGAGTACGAGTACAGAGTACAGATTACAGAGTACAGAGTACAGAGTACAGAGTACAGAGTACAGTGTACAGGAGTACAGGAGTACAGGAGTACAGGAGTACAGAGTACAGAGTAAGAAGTACAGAGTATCGGTCGGTAAGGTCTAAATACATTTTCCAATTTATTTAACCCAGGGTTTAGTCACATTTAATTTACAAAAACCTAATGCAAAACCTGCTGTCTTTCAAAAAAAGGGTGAGTAAGATCAGGAAAGAGTAAGGGAAAAGGTGAAAAAAAAAAATAGATTTGGGGGTTATTTTTTCACCTTTTGGGATCGGGGTTTATTTTTTATGCGTTTTAATTTTAATAAAAATGACTCTGTCTGTCTGTCTGTCTGTCCTTGAGAGTACAGAGTACAGAGTACAGAGTACAGAGTACAGAGTACACTGAAATAGCATACATTTCCAGGGAGTTATTATATTCTCCACCATTTTGACAGTCGTCAGTCATATTTCAAAAGTTTTCATTTTGGTCAATGAGGACTTTGAATGCAAAACAACTTTCAATAGCCGGGCGTCTGTCTGTCTCGTCGAGTTTTAAACAGAGTACAGGGAAGGGGTACAGAGTACGAGTAACAGAGTAACTGAAATAGCATACATTTCCGGGGTTTTAATTTTTCACCTTTTTAAAGTCGTCAGTCATATTTCACATTGTTATTATATGTCAATGAGACTTTGGAATGCCCAAAACAATTAAGTCCTGCCTGTCGTCTGTCTGTCTCGTCGGGTCGAGTGGTACAGAGAGGAGTACAGAGTACAGAGTACAGAGTACAGAGTACACTGAAATAGCATACATTTCCAGGGAGTTATTATATTCTCCACCATTTTGACAGTCGTCAGTCATATTTCACATTGTTATTATATGTCAATGAGACTTTGGAATGACAACAAAATTTAGTCCTGCTGTCTGTCTTGTCTTCGTCCGGTCAGAGTACAGGACTGGTACAGAGTAAGGGAGTACAGAGTACAGAGTACAGGTAACTAAAATTTAGCTTACATTTCCAGGGAGTTTTTATTTCTCCCCCATCTTTACAGTCGTCGGGTCGGTATATTTCACATGTTATCATCGGGCAATGAGACTTCTGGAATGACAAACAACGCTCTGTGGCAGGTCGTCTGGTTGGTCTGTCTGTCGTTTCAGGGTTACAATTGTTGAGAGTAAAGAGGTACAGGTAACAGAGGGTACCCAGAGTACAGAGTACAGAGTACAGAGTACAGAGTACAGAGTACACTGAAATAGCATACATTTCAAGGAGTTATTATATTCTCCAACATCTTTACTGTTGTCAGTCAGTCATATTTAACAGCGTTATCATCTGGCAATGAGATTATGAATGACTACAACTGCCTGCTTGTCTGTCCTCGTGAGTACAGAGTACAGAGTACAGAGTACAGAGTACAGAGTACAGAGAAAAATGAAAAAGCAGACATTTACAGGGAGGTATTATATTCTCCACCATCTTTACAGTTGTCGTCGGCATCATCATTTCACAGGTTATAATATGGCAATGGACTTGAATGACTACAATCTGCATGCTTTGTCCTGTCATGTGAGTACAGAAGTTACTGAGTAGAGAGTAAGAGTACTGAGTACAGAGGACAATGAAATTAGCCATTTTACATTTCCAGGGAGTTATTATATTCTCCACCATCTTTACAGTTGTCAGTCAGTCAGTCATATTTTACAGCGTTATCATCTGTCAATGAATGAGACTTCTGAATGACAACAACTGCCTGCTTGGTCCTGTCCTCGTGGGAGAACAGAGTACAGAGTACATAGTACTGAGTACAGAGTACAGAGTACACTGAAATAGCATACATTTCCAGGGAGTTATTATATTCTCCACCATATTTACAGTTGTCTGTAGGGGCAGTCATATTTCTCTGCGTTTAAGATCATCCTGGCAATGAGACTTCTGGTAATGACTACAACTGCCTCGCTTGTATGTCCTTCGTGAGACAGGAAGTACAGAGGTACAGGGAGTACTGAGTTCCAGTAGTACAATGAAATAGCATACATTTCAAGGGAGTTATTATATTATCCACACATCTTTACAGTTGCAGTCAGGCAGTCTTATTTCTCAGCGTTATCATCTGGCATGGAGACTTCTGAATGACTACAACTGCTGCTTGGTCTGTCCTTGTGAGTACAGAGTACAGAGTACAGAGTACAGAGTACAGAGTACACTGAAATAGCATACATTCCAGGGAGTTATTATATTCTCCACCATCTTTACAGTTGTCAGTCAGGCAGTCATATTTCACAGCGTTATCATCTGGCAATGAATGAGACTTCTGAATGACAACAACTGCCTGCTTGGTCTGTCCTCGTGAGGATACAGAGGTACAGAGTACAGTGAGTACAAGAGGTACCGTGTACACTGAAATAGCATACATTTCCTGGGAGTTTATTATATTCTCCACCATTTTGACAGTTGTCAGTTCAGGCAGTCTTATTTCACAGCGTTATCATCTGGCACAATGAGACCTTCTGAATGACCTACAACTGCTGCTTGTCTGTCCTCGTGAGTTACAGAGTACAGAGTACAGAGTATCAGAGTAACAGAGACACTGAGAATAGCATAACTTTTCCAGAGGAGTTATTTTATTCTCCCCATCTTTACAGTTGTCAGTCAGGCTAGTCAATTTTAACAGCGTTATATCTGGGCAATGAGACTTCTGAATGACTACAACTGCCTGCTTTGTCTGTACTCGTGAGTACAGGAGTACAGTGTTCAGAGTACAGAGTACAGTGTACACCTGAAAAATAGCATACATTTCCCAGGGAGTTATTATATTCTACCACCACATATTACAGTTGGTCAGTCAGGCAGTCTTATTCTCTCAGCGTTTATCATATGGACAATGAGACTTATGAATGACTAAATGCTGCTTGTCTGTCCTCGTGAGTACAGAGTACAGAGTACAGAGTACAGAGTACAGAGTAAGTACACTGAAAAATAGCATACCATTTCAGGGAGTTTATTATATTCTCCAACATCATTACAGTTGTCAGTCACGGCTGTCATATTTCACAGCGGTTATAATCTGGCCAATGTGACTTTCTGATTTGGACTACAACTGCATGCTTGTACTGTCCTCGTGTGAGTATACAGTGTTCTGAGTACAGAGTACAGAGTTCAGAGTACACTGAAAATAGCATACATTTCCTGGGGAGTTATTTAATTATCCAACATCTTTACAAGTTGTCAGTAAGGCTGTCATATTTCACAGCGTTATCATCTGGCAATGAGACTTCTGAATGACTACAACTAACTGCCTGCTTGTCTGTCCTCGTGAGTACAGAGTACAGAGTACAGAGTACAGAGTACAGAGTACACTGAAATAGCATACATTTCCAGGGAGTTATTATATTCTCCACCATCTTTACAGTTGTCAGTCAGGCAGTCATATTTCACAGCGTTCTTATCATCTGGCAATGAGACTTCTGAATGACTACAACTGCCTGCTTGTCTGTCCTCGTGAGTACAGAGTACAGAGTACAGAGTACAGAGTACAGAGTACACTGAAATAGCATACATTTCCAGGGAGTTATTATATTCTCCACCATCTTTACAGTTGTCAGTCAGGCAGTCATATTTCACAGCGTTATCATCTGGCAATGAGACTTCTGAATGACTACAACTAACTGCCTGCTTGTCTGTCCTCGTGAGTACAGAGTACAGAGTACAGAGTACACTGAAATAGCATACATTTCCAGGGAGTTATTATATTCTCCACCATCTTTACAGTTGTCAGTCAGGCAGTCATATTTCACAGCGTTATAATATGGCAATGAGAATTATGAATGACTACAAACTGCATGCTTGTCTGTCATCGTGAGTACAGAGTTACAGAGTCAGAGTTAACAGAGTACAGATTACACTGTAAATAGATACATTTCCGGGAGTTAATATATTCTCCACCATCTTTACAGTTGTCAGTCAGGCAGTCATATTTCACAGCGTTATCATCTGGCAATGAGACTTCTGAGTGACTACAACTAACTGCCTGCTTGTCTGTCCTAGGTGAGTAAGAAGTACAGAGTTCAGAGTACAGTGTACAGTGTACACATGAAATAGCAAACATTTCCAGGGGGGGGAGTTATTATATTCTCCACCATCTTTACTGTTGTCAGTACAGGGCTGTCATATTTCACAGCGTTTATCATCTGGCAATGAGGACTTCTGAATGAACTACAACTGATGCTTGTCTGCTTCCTCGTGGAGTTAAGGTACAGAGTAAAGAGACAGTGTACTGAGTAACTGAAATAGCATTACATTTCCTGTGGAGTTATTTATATTCTACACCATCTTTACAGTTTGTCAGTCAGGCAGTCATATTCACAGCGTTATCATTCGGCATTGAGACTTCTGAATGACTACAAACTGCACTGCTTGTCTGTCCTCGTGAGTAACAGAGTACAGAAGTTACAGAGGACTGAGTTACAGAGTTACTCTGTAATAGCAAACATTTCCAGGGAGGTATTATATTCTACTCCATCTTTACAGTTTCTGTCAGTCAGGCAGTCATATTTCACAGCGTTATCATCTGGCAATGAGTCTTCTGAATGACTACTACTGCCTGATTCTCTGTCCTCGTGAGTACAGAGTACAGAGTACAGAGTACAGAGTACACTGAAATAGCATACATTTCCAGGGAGTTATTATATTCTCCACCATCTTTACAGTTGTCAGTCAGGCAGTCATATTTCACAGCGTTATCATCTGGCAATGGAGACTTTCTGAATGATACAACTGTCCTGCTTGTCTGTCCTCGTGAGTACAAGAGTACAGAGTAACTGAGTACAGAGTACAGGAGTACACTGAAATAGCATACATTTCCAGGGAAGTTTTAATATTCTCCTAGCCATCTTTACAGTTGTCAGTTCAGGCAGTCATATTTCCACCAGCGTTACATCACGGCAATGAGACTTCTGAATGACTACATTGCCTGCTTGTCTGTCCTCGTGAGTAAGAAGTACAGAGTACAGAGTACAGAAGTACAGAGTACAGAGTACATGAAAAATATGCATACATTCCAGAGGGAGTTCGTTATTATATTCTCACCATCTTTACTGTTTGTCAGTCAAGGCAGTCATTATTTCCACAGCGTTATCATCTGGCAATGAGATTCGATGACTACATACTGCCTGCTTGTTGTCCTCGTGAGTACAGTGTACAGTTTTACAGAGTAACCCCAGATTACAGAGTACAGTAGTACACTGAAATAGCATTAATTTCCAGGTGTTTTATATTCTCCACCATCTTTACAGTTGTCAGTCAGTCAGTCATATTTTACAGCGTTATCATCTGTCAATGAATGAGACTTCTGAATGACAACAACTGCCTGCGAGTACAGAGTACAGAGTACAGAGTACAGAGTACAGAGTACACTGAAATAACATACATTTCCAGGGAGTTTTGTAATTCTCCACCTTATTTCTGTTGTACAGTCAGGCAGTCTTATTTCAAACCATGTTATCATCTGGAATGAGAATTCTGAATGTCTAACAACTGCCTGCGTGTCGGTACTAGTGAGTTCATGTAGTTCTGTTCTCTCGTCTTGGGCCTCCTAAGCAAGTTGTTGTTGTTTTTTTCTTGTTAGGTTTTTTTTCGTTTTTTTTTTTTTTTTTTTTTTTTCGTTCGGGATGTGGGGGAGGAGAGATCAAAAGGGGAAAAAAAACCCCCTCCCTGGGGGTTTTTTACAGGGGGGAAAATTTTTAAAAAATTTTTCCCCCGGGGGGGTTTTTTTTTTAAATTTTTTTTTTTGGGGGGTTTTTTCCCCGGGGTTAATTTTGGTTAAAGGGGGGGGGTTTTTTTTTTGGTTTTTTGGGGGGGGGTTTTTGGGGCCCCCCAAAAAAAAGGGGCCCCCCTTTTTTTGGGGGGTTTTTTTTTTTGGGGGGTTTTTTTGGGGGGGGTTTTTTTAATTTTTTTTGGGGGGAAAAGGGGCCGGGGGGGGGGGGCCCCCCCTTGGTAAAAAAAAAAAAGGGGGGGGGAAAAACGGGAAAAATTTTTTTTGGGGGGGGTTTTTTTTCCCCCTTTTTTTTTTGTGGGGTTTTTTTTTTTTAAAATTTTTGGGGGAAATTTAAGGGAAAAATCCGGGGGGGCGGGGGTTTTTTTTCCCCCTTTTTTTTGGGGGAAAGGGGGGTTTTTTTTTTTTTTTTTTCTTTTTTTTTTTTTTTTTTGGGGGGGGGGGGGAAACCCAAATTTTTTGGGGGGGGAAAGGGGTTTTAAAAAGGGGGGGTTTTTTGGGGGGTTTAAGGGGGGGAAAAAAGGGGGGTAATTTGGGAAAAAAAGGGGGGGGGGAAAAAAAGGGGGGTTTTTTAATTTTGTTTAAAAATTTTTTTTTCCCCCGGGCCCCCAAAAAGGGTTTGGGGCCTTTTTGGGTTTTTAAAATTTTTTAATGGGGGGGGGGAAAAACCCCAAAAGGGCAAAAAAAAGGGGGGGTTTTTTTTTTCCCCGTTTTTAAAAAGGGGGCCCCTTTTTTTTTTTTTTTTTTTTGGGGGGGGGGGTTTTTTTTTTTTGGGGGTTTTTTGGAAAAAATTTTTGGGGGGGAAAAAGGGGGGAAAAAAAAAATTTTAAGGGGGGGTTTTTCCCCCCCTTTTTTTTTTTTGGGTTTTTGTTAAGGGGGCCCCAAAATTGGGGGTTTTTCCCTTTTTCCCCAAAAAATTTTTTTGGGGGGGAAATTTAAAAAGGGGAAAAAAAATTTTCCCCCCCCCCCCCCCCCTTTTCCCCCCTTTCCCCCCTTTTTTAAAACCCCCCCCGGGGAAAAGGGGGTTTTGGGGGAAAAAATTTTTTGGGGAAAAAAATTTTTTTGGGGGCCCCCAAAAAAGGGGGGAAAAAATTTGGAAATTTTTTAATTTTTTTTTTTTTAATGTCCTCTGTACTCGGGGGAAAAAAGGACCGTTTTAACGATTGGCGGTAGAGGGTCGCTGGTATGGTCTACGAGGTCGACATGTTAAGAAGGGCTACGATGGTGCCGGGTCGATCTCGAGGACAGGGCAAAGCAAGGGCAGTTGTATAAACGTCATCGTGTGTAGTCTATTTCTGAAAGTATCATTGCAAGTTGTTTACGATTCCGAGTGGATAATTTGAATGCAAATGGTCTGTATACTGTTTTAGATCGGTGGTGATTTTATTTAAGGCTCAGGTGATTGGGATGAGACGCTGGGCATGGGGTAGAGGGTTAGAGGGTAGCTGTGGCTGATATGATATGGGTAAGAGGTGGATAGAGGGTGACGGGTGACGGGCTAGAGGGCTATAGTTATCTTTCCGTGGACGACTTGCAGGCAAGTTATTCTGTAGTAATTTCTGAAAGTCTCATTTGCCTGAATGATACGAGCCTAATCGTGTAAATTTGATAAATAGCCTGGAAGGATATTCCTATGGTTTGCTGGGGAGCCGTAGCGTTGTTGTTGTGTTGTTGCAAAGGTTTAGCGGTGGAGTGTTATGAGGGTAGATGGTAGCGGGTAGAGGGTAGAGCGGTCTAGGGGTCGCCGGGCTCGCTGGTATATGGTCATGGTCATAGGTTAGCGGGTCGCTGGTAGCATGGTCGACGGTTCATAATCCTACACCAACCCCAAAGTGGACAGACAAGCAGGCAGGTTGTAGTTCATTCAGAAGTCTCTTGCCAGAATGTTTAAACGCTGTGGTGTTGTTTTTTTGCTATCTACATGACCACTGTAGGTCTTAGGGTTTTGAGGGGGCGTGTTTGTGTTAGTTATACCTGGTTTTGATGAGCTGTGATGGGGGGTAGCGGGTTAGAGTGTTCGAGGGCTCGACCTGTTATCTCGTTTCTCATGTTATCTGTTCTCTTGTACATCGGTTATCTGTTATAGGGCTCTCACAAACAAACCCTGTAGGTCCAGACACAAGCAGGCAATGTTTTGTAGTCATTCAGAAATGTCTAGTGCCTAGTTAGATAACGCTCAAGTGTTTCCTCCGTAGAAACTATAGTGAAATATGGACTGCCACTGACGCACAAATGGAAATGTGGATGAAGAGTACTTATAATACACTCCCTGGAAAAATGTATGCTATTTCAGTGTACTCTGGTTTACTCTGTTACTCTGTAATCTGACTTCTCTGTACTCTTGTACTCTGTCACTCTGTACTTCTGTACTCTGTAATCGTACTCTGTACTCACGAGGACAGACAAGCAGGCAGTTGTAGTCATTCAGATGTATCATTGCCAGCATGACTATTAACGCATTAAAAATCCGTGAAAATATGGGATCTGCCTGTCTGTATTAGGGGTGTTTGTCTGGTGTCCGAGAGGTTGTGTGATTTAGAAAGTTGGTCATATTGGGCTGGAGTTTAGTGGATGGAGGTTAGAGGGTAGATGAGGAAGAGGGCTAGAGAGGTAGCTGTCGACCATGTAATCTGTACTTCCCTAGATACTCTGTCTACTCTGTACTCTGTTACCTCACTCAGAGGACAGACAAGCAGGCAGTTATGTAGTCATTACAAGACAGTCTCATTGCAGTTAGATAACGCTGTGAAATATGACGTACTGTCTAACTGATGACCAACTGTTAAAGGCATGGTGAGTGATGTTAATTTACCTCAATTGGTTTTGTTATGCGTTAGTATGTGACTGGTCTCATGGTACTCTGGTATCTCTGTTCTACTGGTACTCTGTTCTTTGTACTCAGACTACTGTACTCACCCCCGACAGAGGACAGCAAGCAGGGAGTCTTTGTAGTCATTCAGAAGATCTTCAATTGCCAAGATTGTTAAACGATGTGATGAAATATGACCCTGCACTGAATGCAACTGTAAAGAGGGTGGAGAAATATAATAACTTCCTGGACAATCGTATGCTATTTCAGTAGTTCTGTACTCTGTACTATTAAGTATCTGTAATCTGTACTCTGTTCTCCTGAACTCTCCGGTGGACAGAACATGCTGGCAAGTTGGTATAAGCCTCATTCAGAAAGTCTATTGCCAGTTGATAACAGCAACTGTGAAATTATGACTGCCCCTGTCTGGGACTCAACTGTAAAGTTGGTGGAGAATAATAATAAACTCACCTGGAAATGTATGCTTTATTCTGTGTTACTCTGTACTCTGTAACTCGTTAGTAGGGTCTAGGTACATCCTCGATACTCTGTACTCACAAACCCCTTCACCAGAGGAACAGACAAGGCAGGCAGTTGTAGTCATTCAGACAGTTCAAATTGCCCAGATGTAGATAACAGCTAGTGAAATATGAAAACTGACATCTGAATGACAACTGTAATGTGGGTGAAGAGACATATAATCAACTCCCTGGAAATGTATGCATTTCAGTTGTACTCTGTCTCTGTACTTGTACTCTGTACTCTGTTACTCTGTATACTCTTGTACTCAAACATAGAGGGTCTGACAAAGGAAGGCATGTTGTATGGTCATTTCGAAGTATCCCAATTGGCCGTTGATTATACGCTATTCGTGAATTATGTCCTGCCTGTATGATCTCATATGTATTAGATGGTGGTGTATTTTTTTCTAATACACTGGTATGAGGTGGACCAGTGGTGATGTTCGGGTCTACTGTCGAGGGTAGCGGTAATATGTAACGAATGTTATACTGGTTAATATAGTTTAACAAACAACCACGAGGACCAGAACAAGCAGGCAGTTGTTGTCTTTCAGAGTATCAAATTGCCAGATTGTATCGCTTATTACAGTGAAATATGACTGCATGACTGACAACTGTAAAGATGGTGGTGAATTTACAATTTTCGACCTGCGAATATGGTTGATATCATTCTGTGGTAGCTGTAAGGGAGGTACTAGGGTCATGGTCGATGTACTTGCTTGTAACTATGTACTAACACGAGGAAAGAACAAGAAGGAGGCAGTATGTAGTTACTTTCAGGAAGTCTCATTGCCAGATGATAAGCTCGGTAAAAAAATAAAACCTATCGTGACAATTGGAAAATATGCCTGAATGGTACATCTGTACTAGTTGGTGGTGTTTTGTATGTGTTAGTTTCACTGGTTTGTTTGAAGTAGTGACTGTGGGTAGCGGGTCGCATGTACTACTGTAAATCTGTACTATCGTATTATATGGCACTCTGCTAAGTCCACTCACGAGGACCAGTACTATGCTGGATGTTGTAGTCTTTTCAGAAGTTCTTCATTGCCAAGCAATAAGATTAACGCTGTGAAATATGATAACTCTCGAACATGATTGTACAACATGTTTTGTTGGGTTGATGAAGGATTCATTTAGTTATACCGGGTAAGGGTGGCGCTTGCCGGATGGTCGGTAGAGGGTTAGCAGGGACCGATGTACTCTGTTCTCTGTATCTGTTTACTACTGTACTCCAGAGGAAAGACAAGCAGGCAAACGTGTGTCATTCAGAAGTCTCATTGCCAGCATGATAAACGCTAACGATAGTAGAAATATGATCTGCCTGACTGACAAACTGTAAAGATGGTGGAGAGTATAATAACCTCCCTCGGACAATAGATGTTGATATTTCCAGTGTACTCTGTACTCTGTAATCTCGTACTCTGTACTCCTGTTCTCTGTACTCTGTTTACCAGCACTCAATTGGTGGAAAGAACAAAGCTGGCAGTATGTTAATAGTCATTCTGAGAGTATAATTGCCAGATGTTATCGCGCTCTCTATGTAAGATACGAAAAAATGGGAATTTTGTCACTAACTGCACCTGACTGACAATATGGTTTATGTAGGGGGGTGTTAGTGTTGTTAGAAAGGGTTTGTTAAGGGCTGGAGATGGGATGGGTGTGTTAGAGGGGTACGAGGGTAGAGGCGTCGAGGGTGAATGGTAGATGGTAGAGGGTACGATCACCACCAATCTCGAGGACAGTAATAGCAGGCAGTTGTAGTCTCTTCTGAATGTTGTATAAAAGGACATGATGATTTATCGACTAATTATGTGAAAATATGATGTGCACTGAATAGACATACCTGTTAAAGAGGCGTGAAGTAGAGTTTATACATTAATTACTCCACCTGGATAATGTTTGCTAGTTCAGTTATGTTCTCTAGTTATCTGGACTCTCGTCTCTATGTACTCTGTTCTCTGTATCTGTATCACACCCGTGTACAGTCATTGAAGGCTGTTGTTAGTCTTTCAGAAGTCACTCATTTGCCAAGGAATGATAACGCACCCAAAACATAGTGAAAATATGGACATAGCTACACTGAATTGTCAAATGTAAAAGATGGTGCCATAGCGAGTATTTAATATTACTCCCTGGGATATTGTATCGCTATGCCCTCTGGGTCTGTGTTCTCGGTACTCATGTACTCTGTACTATGTACTAGGGTAACGTTATGTACTCAAACCCAGAGGACAGACAAGCCAGTGCTGTTGTAGTCATTCAGAGGAAGGTTCATGTGCCAGGCATGATAACGCTTAGTTTGTTGAAATAATGTCTGCATGAATGGACAACTGGTAATGTAGGTTGCACGTGAAGATTATTATGAAATACTGGGAAATGTATGCACTTGTATAGTGCATTCTCTGTTCTCGGTACTCTGTACTCTGTACTCTGTACTCCTGTACCTCTGTACTCACAGTTGGACAGAAATGCACGGCCAGTTGTAGTCAATTCAGATAATCTACATTGCAGATAGATAACGCTAAGTGAAATCATGGACTGCATGTCTGGAAATGTATAAAGATGGTGGAGAATAATAATTAACTACCTGGATATGTAATGCTTTTTATGTGTACTATGTTTCTTGTAACTCTGTACCATCTGTACTCTGTCATCTGTACTCTGTACTATACGAGGAACAGAAAAAAGCTGGCAGTATAGTCATTCAGAAGTTACTCATTTGCCTGAGATTACGCTTCAGTGAAATATGAACCCCTGCCTGAACTGACAAAGGTCCTGTACAAGATGTGTGGAAGAATTATAATATATCACTAGGTTTTGTTCTGAGCAATTGCAGGGGTTAGCGGTTAGACGGCGGTATCGGGTAGAGGGTAGAAGGTTAATTGTAAGCTGTTACTACACAAGAGGACAGACAATAGCTGGATGTGGGTAGTCATTTCAGATAGTCATGATTGGGCCAGATGAGTTTAACGCACTATTACCACTGGGTCCGTATTAAGGATGCATGCATAATCGACAACTGTTAAGATGGTGGTGAATATTTTTTATAACAGGTGTTTGGTTTGAGTGGGATGGGGGTCAGACGTGTTTTCAGCGTTGGTGCGGATATCTCGGTTGCTGGTCCGCTGTATCGTCGCGTACGCTCATCTGGGGACAGACAATAGGCAGAGCTAGTTGATTAGTCATCGAAACGTCTCATTGACAGATGCATAACGCTGTGAAATATGAACCTGCCTGACTGCACAACTGTAAAGATGGTGGGAGAACTATACATTAAACTCCCTGGGAAAATGTATGCTCATATGCACAGATGTACTATGTTAATCGTCTGTACTCTGTACTCTGTTACTATGTACTCTGTACTCGGTACTCTCAGTGGACAAGACAAGCAGGCAGTTGTTGTAGTCATTTTCCAAGAAAGTTCTACATTGCACAAGATCGATTATTAAACGCTGTGAAATATGAACCAACTGCCTGCTCTGTCAACTGTAATATAGGATGGTGGGTTGTTTGTTGTTAGACACTGGTATTGGAGATTGCGATTCGCTGACCCTGGGGTAGAGGGTAGCGGGTAGTAGAGGTGTAAGAGGGTTAGAGGGATCGGGTATCGGGTAGCTACCCTCCCGAGGACAAGACAATGCAGGCACGTTGTAGGTCTTTCCTCAGAAGTCTAATTGCCAGGGCATGATAAACGCTGAGTGAAAATATGATCCCTGCCTACTGACAATGTAAGTGGTGTCAAAGAGAACTATTATTATCTCCATGGTATTTGGTTTGGCGTGGAGACTGTGGCTAGAAGGGAGTCAAGATACCGGTTCTCTGTTCTCTGTACTATTACTCCTGTAACTCTGTACTCACCCACCGAGCGTACAGACATGAGGCCAGGTTGTAGGTCATTCAAGAGTCTCATTGCCAGATGTAACGCTCGTTGAATTATGATACCTGCCACGACATGACAACTGTACAAGATGGTTGGTCGCATATACATAACTCACTGGAAAATGTAATGCTCATTTCAGTGTACTCTGTACTCTGTACCTCTGTACTCTGAACTATCTTCGTTCTCTGTACTCTGATACTCACAGAGGACAGACAAGCAGGCAGTTGTAAGTCATTCTGATAAGTCTTCATTGCAAGATGATAACGACTACTACCGTGATTACTGAACCTGCCTGAACTATGATCAACTGGGGATACAAGAAAAAGTGGTGTGTGAAAGGATAATATAAATCTCCTGGAAAGGTATGCTTTTGTACTGTGTTATATAGGTAAATATGTTACATATGTGAAAGTCATCTGTACTTGATTACCTCTCGTACCACATCATGTACTCACAGATGGACAAGACAAGCAGCAGTAGTAGTCATTACAGGAAGTCTCATTGCCTGGTGTTATGTTAACGTGTCTGATATTATGACATGCCACTGACATGACCAAACTGTAAAGATGGTGCGGTACGATTCATTATCTAAATCCCTGGATTGGTATGCTATATTTCTGTGTTCTCCCTAGATATCTAGTGTATATGTACATTGGACTACTGTATCTCTGATACTACATTGTAACTAACAAATATCGAGGACAGACAAGGCAGGCAGTTGTAGTCATTCAGAAGTCTCCATTGGCCAGATGTTAACGCATGTGAAATATGGACGTAAATGCCATGACTGTCTTCAGGGTTTTGATGGTTGGTAGTTGAGTTATATAAGAACAGTGGTTACGCGGTTGAGAGTGCTGGGGTAGACGGGTAGGGGTTGAGGGTCGCTGCTAAGAAGGTAGTAGCGGGTCTCTGTACTCTCCATACCACATTCTACCGTCGGACTGAAAGCCGGCTGTTGGAGTAGTCCATTCAGATATGTCTCATTGCCATAGATGATAAACAGTCATAACTGTGAACATACTGGGCACTGCCCCTGACTGACAACTGTAAAGATGGTGAAGCAGAATACTAATAACTCCTGGAAATGTATGCATAGTTCAGGTTGTAATCTGTATCTGTACTATGTACTCTGTACTCAATGTAATCCTGTACTCTGTACTACACGTAGCGAAGGAACAGACATGCAGGCCAGTTGTAGTCATTCAGATGTCTCAATTGCCCAGAATAGTTTAAACGCTAAGTGAAATTATGACCATGCATGAATGACAACTCGTAAAGATGGTGGGAGAAGTATATAATTTCTCCTGAGAAATGTAATGCTTTTTCAGTGGTACGTCTGTACTCTGTACTCGGTACTCTGTACTCTGTACTCTGTACTCTGTACTCACGAGGTCAGAAAACAGTACGGCAGTTGTAGTCTTTCTAGAGAGTCTCATTGACCAGATGATAAACGCTAACTTGTGAAATATGAAACTGCACTGACTTACAACTGTAAACATGGTGGAGACGAAAAATAATAACTCCTGGAAATCGTCATGCTATTTCAGTGATCTCCTGTTCTCTGTACTCTGTTACTCTGTACTCTGTACTCTGTAACTCTGTAACTCACGAGGGACAGAAACAAGCAGGCAGTTGTAGTCATTACAGAAAGTCTCATTGCAAATGTAAACGACTTAAAGTGGTAATTTGTCCTGGCCTGTAGGTAATTCCTGCTATATGATGGGGCGTTGAAATTTATTATAATACATGGTTATGTCTTGTATTATCGGAAGGTGGCTAGTACGAGGTAGCTGGGTATCGAACTGGTAGCTGATAACGCGGTTACTCTATGCTACTCTTTTACATCACAAGAGGCCAGCACAAGAGGCAGTTCTGTAGTCATTCAGAAGTACTCAATTTGCCAGATGATAACGATAACCAAAAGAAATTGTTAAGGTATGGGTGCTATGTGAAATTATAGTCTGCATGACTGTACGAACTGTAAAGATGGTGTGTAAGTGTTAGTTATGTTTTCTATTCCCCTGGTTAGTTCGGCGTGGAGTTGTGGATGGGGGTCTGATGGGTAGAGGGTAGAGGTTGAATGGGTACGTTGTTCAGTCGGGTAGATTGAGTAACTAACTACTCCAGAGGACATGACATGATATGCAGTCTGTAAGTCATTCAAGAAGTATCTTCAATTGCCAGATGAATACAAAATCCTCAATACCTGCCTCGTGATATATCGTCAATGCCTGAACTGACTAGCTGTAATAACCATGGTGCAAGATGGGGAATTATTATAAACTACACCTGGAAATGTACTTGCTATTTCCAAGTGTACCTCTGTCTATGTACTTTTTCTGTACTCTTTTCTCTCGTACTCATGTTATCTCTGTACTAACGAGGAGACCAAGCATGCGCTGTTGTAGTCATTCAGGAAGTCTCATTGGCCACAGATAGATATACGCCTACAAAAAATAATGTGTAATAATGTACATCAGCCTTGGTACAATGAACAAAATGTAACAATGATGGTGCGAGTGTATATAATAACTCCCTGGTTTTTGTTAGTGATGTTTTACAAGTGGTTCGCTGTCTAGATAGTTCTCTGTACTACGGTTACTAGTGTTGAGATGTTTCTCTGTACTCACAGACAAGGACAGACAAGCAGGCTCAGATGTAGTCATTTCCAGAAAGTATCCACTTGCCAGATGTTAACGCTCCCATGTGAAAATATGACTGCCCTGGGGGGGGGGCTGACAACTGTAAAGATGGGTGCCGAGAATATAATAAACCTCCTGGAAATGTATTAGATATTTCATGTGTTTCTCTGATAACTCTGTACTATTTACTATGTAATCTCTAATGTACTCTGTTAATCTATGTTTAACTTCACCTCGAGGACAGAACAAAGCAGGCCCAGTTTTGTAGTCATTCATGAAGTCTCAATCATTGCCAGATGAATATCCTCGGTGAAATATGATCTGCCATCTGACTAGACAAACTGTAAAGAATTAGGTTGGAGAATATAATAAAAACTCCCTGGTAATGTTTGCTTATTTCAGTGTAACTCTGTACTCTGATCCACTCTGTATATCTTCTGTTACTTGTTACTCTGTACTCTGTACTCATATACTCGAGAAAGGATAAGACTACAGCAGGCACTAGTTGTCTAGTCAATTCAGAAGTATCTTTCTGCCAAGATGATAACGTCCGTCGGAAATCATGATCTAAGTGAAACTAAATGAACTCGACTGATCTACATGTAAAGTTCGGGGAGAGTTTCTGTTGTTAGAACTTGGTAATATGGGTGGAGTGGGCTGGGGTACGCGGGTAGTGGTGGGGACTATGTTCTCTGTACTATGTACTCTGTACATCTGTACTCACTACGTGGACAGACTAGATAGGCTGTTCGTTTGTAGGTAATTACAAGAAAGTACTAAATTGCCAGATGTTAATCGCACTACAGTCGTGAAATTAGACTGCCCTGACTGACAAACTGTAAAGATGTTGGAATGAATATTATAAATCCCTGGATAATCGATCCTTGCGTATTTCACAAGTGTACTTGTCTAGGGTTCTGATTATCTGTTCTCTGAACGTACTATGTTATCTGTAATCCCACTCCACCAGTGGACCAGACAAGCAGGCAGTATGTAGTCATATCAGAATGTCCTCTTCTGCCAGATGATAAGCCTTCAGTGAAAATTTGACTGCCACTGACTGACAACTGTAAAGCATGGTGAGTGAATAGTAATCTACCATCCCTCGGAAAGTATGCTATTTCGTGTTACCTCACAGTACTCTCGTACCTCTGTACTCTGTACTCTGTACTCTGTACTCTGTACTCACGAGTACAGACAAGCAGCAGTTGTAGTCAATTCAGAAGCTCCATTGCCTGACATGATACACGCTCGTGAAATATGACTGCCTGACTGACAACTGTAAAGATGGTGGAGAATATAATAACTCCCTGGAAATGTATGCTATTTCAGTGTACTCTGTACTCTGTACTCTGTACTCTGTACTCTGTACTCTGTACTCTGTACTCACGAGGACAGACAAGCAGGCAGTTGTAGTCATTCAGAAGTCTCATTGCCAGATGATAACGCTGTGAAATATGACTGCCTGACTGACAACTGTAAAGATGGTGGAGAATATAATAACTCCCTGGAAATGTATGCTATTTCAGTGTACTCTGTACTCTGTACTCTGTACTCTTGTATCTTTACTCTTGTACTCAGTTACTCACGGGACATGACAAGCTGTGCAGTTGTAGTCATTCAGAGTACTCATTGCCAGAATGATATAACGCTGTGAAATATGACTGCCTGACTGACAACTGTAAAGATGGTGGAGAATATAATAACTCCCTGGAAATGTATGCTATTTCAGTGTACTCTGTACTCTGTACTCTGTACTCTGTACTCTGTACTCTGTACTCTGTACTCTGTACTCACGAGGACAGACAAGCAGGCAGTTGTAGTCATTCAGAAGTCTCATTGCCAGATGATAACGCTGTGAAATATGACTGACTGACAACTGTAAAGATTGGTGGAGGAGAATATAATAACTAACTGGAAATGTATGCTATTTCTGTGTACTCTGTACTCTGTACTCTGTACTTGTACTCTTGTACTCTGTAATCTGTAATCACACGTGGGGACAGACAAGCACGGGACAGTTGTCAGTCTTTTAAGAAGTTCATATGCCAGATTGATAACGCTGCTAAAGTGGAAATATGACTGCCTGACTGACAACACTGTAAAGTTCGGCTGGAGAACTATATTATACATCCACTGGTTAATGTTTTATGATCATTTCAGTGATACTCTGTTCTATGCATTACTCTGTATCTGTACTCTGATATCTGTACTCTGTATCACCGAGGACCCAGACAAGAAGGGCGTTGTAAGTCATTCAGAAGTCTCATTCGCCAGCATAGATTAACGCTGTGAAATCAGACTGCCTGAATGAACTAATCCTGTAAAAGATGTTGGTCGAATATAATTTAGAAATGGGTTCTGGTTATGGAGCTGGAGATAGGGGTAGAGGGGTCGATGTTACCTGTTATAATGGTCATCATGTCTCTGTACTCTGTACTCACGACGGACAGGACAAGCTGGCAGTTGTAGTCATTCCGAAGGGTCTCATATTGCCAGATGTTAACGCTAACATCGTTGAAAGATCGACTGCCTGACTGACAAACTGTAATAGATGGCGCGACGAAAATAATAACTACCTGGATGTATGGCTATTTCACGTGTACTCTAGTACTCTGTACTCTGTACTTGTATCCTGTACTCTGTACTCTGTTTCTCCAACCAGCAGGACTGAATAAACGCAGGCAGTTGCTTACGTCATTATTCTGAAAAAAGTTCATTGCCAGATGACTATAACGCTAATCCGTGAATTATGTTACCTGAGCATAGATGACAATACTGTATTGATAGGTGTGAGTGTTGTGTTGTTTAACATGTGTTTGGTATGCTTTTTCAGTGTTAATCTGTACTAATGTTAAGACCTGGTTACTCTGTTCTCTGTACTCTGTCCTCTGTACTCACAGAGGAAGACAAGCAGCAGTATTGTTGTCATTCAGTAGGCTCATTGCCAGATTGATAACGCTGTGAAAATATGAACTGCCTGACTGACAACTGTAAAAAAGATGGTGGTGGAAGGAATATAATAAATCCCTGGAACATGTATGCTATTTCAGTGTACATCTGTCTATGGTTCCTCTGTACGCTACCTGTACTCTGTACTCTGTAACTCTGTACTCACGATGGACAGACAAGAAGGCAGTTAGTAGTCTATTCAGAAGGATCATTGCAAAGCATGATTTGAAATATCGCCCACTGTGAAAATATGACCCTGAATGAATGACAGACTGTTAAAGAATTGGTGGTAGACGAAATTATAATTACTCCTGGTAAGTATGCTATTTCAGTTTGTACTCTGTACATATGTACTCTGCTACCTGTATCTGTACTTGTACTCTGTACTCAAACCCAAGACGGGAGGACAGTAACAATATAGCAGGCAGTTTGTTGTCATTCAGAAGTCTCTTTTGCCAGATAGATAACCGACTCAGTGCAAATATGACATGCCTGACTGACAACTGGTATAAAAGATGGTTGAGAGAGACAAAGGACATATATTTAATACCATGGAACAGGGTGGAGATGTGGATGTGAGGGTAGAGCGCGAGTAGACGGGTAGAGGGTAATGAGGGTACGCGAGTTACAGCGGGAAGAGGTTAGATAACAAATATAGTGGACAAGTCAATAGATGTGCCTGGGGTGGTTATGGAATTATCGATCATATGTTCTCAATTGACAGTTAGACTACTCGCTAAGGGATATTTGTGATAACTTGCAAACAGGAACTGACCTGTCATCGGTATTTTGTTGGTAGACGTAAGGAAAGTGTAAAGGTGTTGTGATTTATACCAGAATGAGGTATTATGGTTAGGCAGTGGGATGTGTTTAGTATGTAATCCATGGTTAATCATGTATCTTGTGTAATCTGTTATCTTCACTCACAGAGGACTGTCCAAGCTGAGCTGTTGTTAGTCATGCTAGAACCTGCTAATATTTGCCTTGTGGTTATCGATCCCAGCTAATGTGGTTATTAATGGTTTCTCGCACAAAATGACAAAATGTAATCGGTCACTTCGGTTCAATGATTGGGGTAAAAGAGGGTTAGTTGTTGTTTAAAGAAATGGTTATCGGTCGTGGCAGATGATTTAATTGAGGGGTAGAGTGGTAGAAGCGAGTTAGAGTGGCACTTGCGTGGTCGTAGGGTAGAGGTTCTCGAGGTCGCACCACACATAACATCAAATCGAAAAGGACAGACTAGCAAGGAGTTTTAGCTTTTGGTAAAGTCTATTCAACAGAAAAGTCTCTTTGACCACGGAATGATAACGGAAATCAGTGAAATATTGACCTGCTTCTGACTAGACAAACTTTGAGTAAAGTGGGATGCAAGAGAGGTATTTCTTTAACTCCTGTTTTGTTGGAGCGTTGGTATTTGATTTCTGTGGACTGAGGGTCAGCGGAGGGCTAGAGGGTTTTAGATGGTTAGATGTTCTAGGTGTCAGCAGGTTCTTGCATTCGCATCTCGAACATTTAAAAATGTGGACTGACTATGCAAGGCTGAAAGTTATCTTTATAACAGGTGTTTGTTCTAAGGCAAGCATAACCATAGTAACTCACTTTATTGCCATGGGTTGTTATATCGCTAATAGTTGATTTAATAGATGAACATATGACACAGACTGACTTCCTGGTTTACATAAGTTGGTTGTGAGATTTTCATTTTCACTAAATCGGACAATACTTGTTTTGAGTTTTATTCAGTGCAATTAGATATAGAAGGTTCGACCGGGATAATCTGGTTTTACTATGTACTTCTTTGTAATACTCTGTACTCTGTTACTCACCCCGAGGACCTGCAACAAGCCACGGCCAGTTGTAGTAATTCACGCTAAGGTGTAGACTTTAATGCTATTTGTGGATACTCGCCTATCCCGATCAAAGAATAATAAAATAGGGGTTATATAGTCTATCGGCCACAAGGTAGGAATTCACGGGTTGGTGGGGGGTGGTTGGTGTATGATCGAAACAGAGCGAGATATGGGCTAGGAGTGGGATGGAGGATAGAAGGGATGAGCAGTGTGAAGAAGGGTTCAGCGGGTTCTAATGTATCCTACTTCAGGATTATATACGTGGACTGGCCATGCATGAAGGCTTTGGCGCGGTGAGACTGTGGATAGTTGTAAGATTGGTGTCGCCTGATGTTTAACAGACATTCAAGGAGTGCACGTACTACCGTGCAAGTCCAATGTGCTCCGCTCCCCTTCCCATGTCGAAATATGTCCTCAACCTATCCCTGCCACTGACCTGACAAACTGTAAAGATGCGTGAAAAGAGGAATATTATTCAACTCCATGGTAAATGATGCTATTTCTGTGTACATCCTGTTCTCTGTTACTCTGTTCCTATGTAACCTCCTCTATGTCACTCTAGTACTACAACCCCAGACGAAGGACTTGTATCATAAAGAGGCAGTTGTGTAGTCATTCTGAAGGGTTCAATTGCATAAGATGGATAACCGCCTTCATAATCAGTGAAATCTATGAAGTACGCTGTCATCACCTGAATGAACTGAATGTATAAAGATGGTGCATAGGGAATGGCTATCATAATAGACTCCCTGTGGAAATATATGCTATTTCAGTTTACTATGTAAAAAAACCCACACAACACACACTCACAACCAACACAAACACACAAAACAAAAATATCTCAACACAAAAAAAAATAAAAAAAAAAAACTAAGTATCTGTACTCTGTATCTTTACTCTGTACTCACGAGACAGACAAGCAGGGGACAGTTGTAGTCATTCAGAAGTTCTCATTGCCAGATGATAACGCTGTGAAATATGACTGCCTGACTGACAACTGTAAAGATGGTGGAGAATATAATAACTCCCTGGAAATGTATGTCATTTCAGTGTACTCTGTACTCTGTACTCTGTACTCTGTACTCTGTACTCTGTACTCTGTACTCCAGGCAGGCAGTTGTTGTTGTCATTCAGAAGTCTCATTGCCAGATGATAACGCTGTGAAATATGACTGACTGACAACTGTAAAGATGGTGGAGAATATAATAACTCCCTGGAAATGTATGCTATTTCAGTGTACTCTGTACTCTGTACTCTGTACTCTGTACTCTGTACTCTGTACTCTGTACTCACGAGGAAGACACAAGCAGCAGTTGTAGTCATTCAGAAGTCATCATTGCCAGAAGATGTACGCTGTGAAATGATTGGATGCTGACTGACAACTGTAAAGATGGGTGTGAGAATATAATTAAATCTCCCTGGAAATGTATGACTATTTCGTATACTCTGTACTCTGTACTCTGATACTCTGTACTCTGTACTCTTGTTACTCTGTACTCACGAGGACAGACAAGCAGGCAGTGTAGTCATTCAGAAGTCTCTACACGATGATAACGCTGTGAAATATGACTGCCTGACTGACAACTGTAAAGATGGTGGAGAATATAATAACTCCCTGGAAATGTATGCTATTTCAGTGTACTCTGTACTCTGTACTCTGTACTCTGTACTCTGTACTCTGTACTCTGTACTCATGAGGACAGACAGGCAGGCAGTTGTTGTCATTCAGAAGTCTCATTGACAGATGATAACGATATGAAATATGACTGCCTGATGACAACTGTTAAAGATGGTGGAAGAATATAATAACTCCCTGGAAAATGTATGCTATTTTCAGTGTAACTCTGTACTTCTGTACTTGTAATCTGTACGCTGTTACTCTTGTACTTGTACTCACGAGGGACAGACAAGCAGGCAGTTGTAGTCTTCAGGAAAGTCTCATGTCCATGATGATAACGCTGTAAAATATGACTGACTGACTGACAACTGTAAAGATGGTGGAGAATATAATAACTCCCTGGAAATGTATGTTATTTCAGTGTACTCTGTACTCTGTACTCTGTACTCTGTACTCTGTACTCTGTACTCTGTATCACGAGGGACAGGCTCAAGAAGGCAGTTGTAGTCATTAGAAGTCTCATTGCCAGATGTAACGCTGGGGAAATATGACTGCCTCTCTGACTGACAACTGTAAAGATGGTGGAGGAATTATAATAATCCTGGAAAAGTGTATGCTATTTCAGTGTACTTGTACTCAGTACTATGTACTTGTACTCTGTACCTCTGTACTTGTATCACCGTGGGACAGACAAGCAGGCAGTTGTTAGTCATTCAGAAGTCTTCATTGCCACGATGATTCGCTTTGTGAAATATGACAGCCTGACTGACAAACTGTAAAGATGGTGGAGAATATAATAACTCCCTCGAATTGTATGCTATTTCAGTGTACTCTGTACTCTGTACTCTGTACTCTGTACTCTGTACTCTGTACTCTGTACTCACAGACAAGCAGGCAGTTAGTTGTAGTCATTCAGAAGTCTCATTGCCAGATGATAACGCTGTGAAATATGACTGCCTGACTGACAACTGTAAAGATGGTGGAGAATATAATAACTCCCTGGAAATGTATGCTATTTCAGTGTACTCTGTACTCTGTACTCTGTACTCTGTACTCTGTACTCTGTACTCTGTACTCACGAGGACAGACAAGCAGGCAGTTAGTTGTAGTCATTCAGAAGTCTCATTGCCAGATGATAACGCTGTGAAATATGACTGCCTGACTGACAACTGTAAAGATGGTGGAGAATATAATAAAATCACCTGGATATCGTATGCTATTTCAGTGTACTCTGTACTCTGTACTCTGTTCTCTTGTCTCTGTTCTGTACTCACGAGGACAGACAAGCAGGCAGTTAGTTGTAGTCATTCAGAAGTCTCATTGCCAGATGATAACGCTCGTGAAATTTGACTTGCACTGAATGGCAACTGGTAAAGATGGTGGGGAATAAAATTACTCACTGGAAATGATGTATGGCTATATTTCAGTGTATCTGCTACTCTGTACTCTGTTCTCTGTACTCTGTACTCTGTACTCTGTACTCACGACGGACCGGACAAGCAGGCAGTTGTAGTCATTCTGAAAGTCGCATTGCCAGATGATAACGCTGCTGAAATATGACTGCCTGGACTGACAACTGTAAAGTATGGTGGAGAAAATAATAACTCCATGGAACTGTATGCTATTTCAGTGTACTCTGTACTCTGTACTCTGTGCTCTGTACTCTGTTACTCTGTACTCACTGAGGACAGACAAGAGGCAGTTTGTAGTCATTCGAGTTCTTCATTGCCAGATGATAACGCATTGTGAAATATGACTGCCTGACTGACAACTGTAAAGATGGTGGAGAATATAATAACTCCCTGGAAATGTATGCTATTTCAGTGTACTCTGTACTCTGTACTCTGTACTCGGTGTACTCTGTACTCACGAGTACAGACAAGCAGGCAGTTGTAGTCATTCAGAAGTCCATTGCCGATCATAACGGCTGTGAAATATGACCTGCCCTGGACTGACAACTGTAACAGATGGTGGAGGAATATATAATAACTCCTGGAAATGTATGCTATTTTCAGTGACTCTGTACTCTGTACTCGTACTTGTACTCTGTACTCTGTACTCTGTACTCACGAGGACAAAAGGTGGCAGTTGTTAGTCATTCAGAGAGTCTCATTGCAGATGATAACGCTGTGATAATAATGGACTGCATGAATGACAACTGTAAAGATGGGTGGGTGAATATAATAACTCCCTGGAAATAGTATGCTATTTCAGTGTACTCTGTACTCTGTACTCTGCTACTCTGTACCTACTGTACTCTGTACTCTGTACTCACGAGGTACAGACAGAGGCAGTTGTAGTCATTCAGAAGTTCATTGCCAGATGATATGATTACCGCTGTGAAATATGACTGCCTGACTGACAACTGTAAAAATGGTGGAGAAAATAATAACTCCCTGGAAATGTATGTTATTTCAGTGTACTCTGTACTCTGTACTCTGTACTCTGTACTCTGTACTCTGTACTCTGTACTCACGAGGACAGGCAGGCAGGCAGTTGTAGTCAGTAGAAGTCTCATTGCCAGATGAATAACGCTGTGAAATAAGCTGCCTGACTGACAACTGTAAAGTTGTGGAGAATATAATAATCCTGGAATTGTATGCTATTTGAGTGTAGTCTGTAGTTTGTACTATGTACTCTGTACTCTTTACCCCACCCCGGGCGGGGTTTTTTTTTGTCTTCAAAGTTCATTGCAGTGTAAGTGTGAAATATGACTGACTGACAACTGTAAAGATGGTGGAGAATATAATATCTCCCTGGAAATGTTTGTCATTTCAGTGTACTCTGTACTCTGTACTCTGTACTCTGACTCTTGTACCCCCAGGAAAAAGGGCGGGGTTTTTGTTGTCATTCAGAAGTCCCTTGCAATGATAAGCTGTGAAATATGACTGACGACAATGAAAAAGATGGTGGAGAATTAATAACCCTTGGAAATGTATGTACATTTCTTTACTCTGTTACTTTACTCTGTACTCTGTACTCCGGGAAAAAGGCAGTTTTTTTTGTCTTTCGAAGTTCATTGCCAGATGATAACGTGTGAAAAATGATGACTGACAACTGTAAAAGGGGTGGAGAATATAATAACTCCCTGGAAAGTATGCTTTTCAGTGTTTACCCTTGTACTCTTACTTGTATCTGTACCCCAAACCAAAGGCAGTTTTTTGCTTCAGAATTCTCATTGCCAGATGAAAACGTGTGAAATATGACTGATGAAATGTAAAGAGGTGGGAATATAAAACCCCCTGGAAAATGTTTTTCATTTCGTGAAATCTGTACTCTGTACTTTTTTGTACTCCCAGGAAAAAAGGGCAGGGTTTTTTGTCTTCAGAATCTCTTGCCAGATGAAAAACCCTGTGAAATATAAACGACTGACAATTTTAAAAGATGGGGAAAAAATATATAACTCCCGGGGAAATGTATGCATTTCAGTGTACTCTTTTTTTACTCTGTACTTTTTTTTTGTACTCCAGGGCCCAAAGGGCAGGTTGTTGTCATTCAAAGTCCATTGCAGATGATAACGGTGAAATAGGGACTGATGACAACTGTAAAGATGGGGAAAAAAAAATAACTCCCTGGAAATGAAAACATTTATTTATCTGTACTCTGTATCTGTACT
>JAODAL010038940.1:0-38603 GCA_025379985.1 Phyllomedusa bahiana | reverse complement strand
GATCACCATAAAAACCTTGCCGATTTCAACTTTGTCGATAAAAATCGCTCAACACTACTAAAGAGCTCAATTTTTGTCTCATCTGACCACAGCACCTTCTCCCAATTACTCACAGAATCATCCAGGTGTTTATTGGCAAACGTCAGATGGGCCGGCACATGGGCCTACTTGAGCAGGGGGCCTTGCGGGCACTGCAGATTTTATACCATTACGGCTTAATGTGTTACCAATGGTTTTCTTGGTGACTGTGGTCTCAGCTGCCTTGAGATGGTTAACAAGTTCCCCTCATGCAGTTTTAGGCTGATCTCTCACCTTCTTCATGATCAAGGATATCCCATGAGGTGAGATTTTGCATGGTGCCCCATATCAATGTCGATTGACAGTCATTTTCTATTTCTTCCATTTTCTTACTATTGCACCAACAGTTGTCTCCTTCTAACCCAGCGCTTTACTTATGGTTTTGTAGTATATCCCAGCTTTGTGCAGGTCTATGATCTTGTCCCTGACATCTTTAGAAAGCTCTTTGGTCTTGCCCATGTTGTAGAGCTTAGAATCTGACTGATTAATTGAGTCTGTGGACAGGAGTCTTTTATAAAGGTGACTATTTAAGACAGCTGTCTTTAATACAGGTAACTAGTTGATAAGGAGAATCTAACTGGTCTGTAGGAACCAGAACTCTTAATGGTTGGTAGGGGATCAAATACTTATTTCTCTCAGCAAAATGCTAATAAATTTATAACATTTATACAATGTGATTTTCTGGATTTTATTTTTGATATTCTATCTCCCAGTGGGGCTAATCCACATCGTGGCCCCCATCCTATTTTCCTTTCTGAATACATGTGGAGAAAGTAACAGCTACTTTTCATTCAAATCCACATAGCTGAATTTTTAATTTTTTTTGCAAAAACTGCAGCAACAACATATTAGTGTTTTTTTTTTGCCCATTTTCTGTTCTTTTATCAAAATGTAGCATGCTATAGATGTAAATTTTGTGGCATTTTACTTCCCATAGACCGCCACATAAAAAAAAAAAAAATACCAAGCAAAAGGGGAAAGGGTGCCTGATAGAGCTCTAAAACATGCCAACTATAAACTTATGACACTACTAGGGGTCAGGTACATTTTTTCATGTAGTGTACCATGATATCTTCCAGACTTTTACTTCGGCCCATACTATAAGACCAAATGGACAGCCCAGCACCTGCTAATGTACCAAAATGCTGACAACTCATTTTCCCCAAGATCACAATGCCAATAAAAATTATTAACACAAGGTATCAATTTTATCAAAATGTGCAACCTACAGCAAGTCATCTCATTAACCTAGCAAATTGATACAGAAAATTAAGAAATTAAAATTTACCCATTCAACAGGTATGAGTGGGGCTGCACCATTTTTTTTTTTTTTTTTTTGTCGTATCAGTGCCCAAAAACTGTTGAAGCCCTGTTCTATAGATGTATGAACAGACATATGCCAAAACTTGGCATGGCACTTTTGAATGTGACAAAGATATGCTATGCTTTCCTCCAAAGATATGCTATGCACCAAAGATAACCCTGTTCTATAGCCATAGGAACAGTCGTACACCAAAACTTGATGAATTCTGCAGCAGACACAACACTTTTGGATGCTCCAAGAATGCACCAAAGTTTAGCGTGAAACTGTCCAAATCCATACCACGGTTGAGACAAATTTTGACACATAACACTCTGTGCCAATGTTTGGCACATTACACTCTTTCATGCATATTGTTGGATCACGCACTATTTAAAACAGGTATAGAACTGGCCAAGTGGCACTAGGTTCATACCTGTTGCGCTCTGTGATAGACGGGCAGCTTAAAATCCCCAGCTTCTGGCAAGGTGTAATTGCAGCAATAAGATGGTTGACCTTGGGGCCTTGGTTAGGCTCCTAGTTGCCATGACTGCTGTTCACAACCCTGTGATTGCATTGTAAGGGATCCAATCATGAAGTGAAAGGAGACACCCCCTTTTACATAACTACCTAGATGCTGTGATTGCGTTGACCACATTATCTAAGCAATTAAGTGGACGGGCCATGAGATAACGCCAACCCTGGCCATTGAAGACAAGTGCTGTAACTAACCGCCGGCACCCTTAATAAAGCAGCTTTTGAGCCCACTCCATACAAACGTGTGCCCCCTTCTTGGGTGGCATGAGGTGATGCTCTAGGCAGTTGCCTACCTCTGTCTACCCATCTTCCCAGCCTTGGTTCCACACATTGCAGTTTTGCAAAAAAGACTTTTAAAAATACAACTTTGGCAAACACATTTATGATGTACACACCACATTTATGATGTATGTTTAGTATGTATGCCGGGAAAACTCCTAAATGTATCCATAGGATTTCACGTGTTGTTTTGGCCTCCGTTAACAGATATACATCTGTAGACCACAAAAAAAGTATAGAGTAATGCAAGAACCTAAACTATTTTATACAACAGCATTAAAAAATTCAAGCATATGTTAAACATATACGTTTTATTTACAATGGGTTACTGATGCTACTACTTTAATAATGTATATGTTTATTACAGCATGGTGTGTACCTAGCCTAAAAACGCATGCATTTTTTCAAAACATTTTTTTTTCAAAAACTGCAGCAGCCAGTTGTTAACTGGAAGTCCATAGGGAAGTAAAAAATACAATACAGATGCAACTTTTTTCCTAGCATTTTTTAGGTAGTTTGTAGCACTTTTCTCCTCATACATCTTTGTTGTTTTTTTATGTATCAAAAAAGTTTACATGTGTTTTATGTTTATTTGATGCATTTTTGTGGTGTTTTTTCATCACATGGATTACATGAATTGTGATGTGAAAAATGCACTGGAAAAAAGATGCAAAAAAGAAACACTATATAAAACTGCATACAAAAACACTGAGCTTTTTTTTTTTTTTTTTAAAAAAAGCATTTCAAATGTTTTCTTTTGACTGAAAAAAACACAAAGCAAAGTGCAAAGGGGCCTTTTTGAATTTAGTGGCTACATTTTTAGGGATTGCTTTCGTACATATGGACCTGGTTTGAAAAGATCACAACATACAACTCATTCACACTCATATATTTCACCATGAAAAAGAGTGTCAAAAGACACATACGACTCCTCTCAATGTGTATGTGTATATATATAGTATATATATTATATATATTATTTATATATATATATATATATATTATATATATATATTATATATATATATATATATATAATTTTTTTTTTTTCTTGTGCTTTTTAAAACATTTTTTTTTCTGATGATCCATCACATAATTTGTAATGCAAAAAACACCATAAAAATGCATACAAAATGCAACCCATATGCATGCATGCATTTTTATGTGCAGAAAAAGCCACACACTGCCTGAAAACGTGCCATACCTACAGTTTGATACATTTTAAAAAACGGCAACTGCCTGAAAAAACACCAAAAGTGCCAAAACAGGCACAAAAACAATGTCTGTAGGGTGTTTCATATATCCCTTTCGACCTCCAGCCAGGGCTGCCATCAGTCATCTATTAACCGTTTTAGGGCCCCATACAGCCAAATCAAATGGAGCGCCCACCCATTATTAGTTCCTATTTTTTTAACATATCAGTGGGCCCCTTTTTGATTAGGGCCCCTGACAGGAGTACTAACCGTACTGTCCTATTGGCACCCCTGCCTCCAGTCAATATCTTGAAGCTACAGTTTTTTTTGGGATATGCATGCAAAAATGCAGCAATAAGGAATTTACCAGGACTGTAAGATACATGGCACCCATATAATGAGCAGAATTAATGAGCTACAGCATCCCCTACAATGGAAAGCAAGGCAAATATAGTCAATTTAGACAGTCAACCTATGTTCCTGTTATCTAACTTTTATCAGTGGTAAATGTGGGCCAATGTATGTTATGTCTTGTTCTCATCTATGTTGGAGTTCCTGTTCGGAACCTCTATCGCAGATTCCATCAAAAATGATGAAAAAATTGCCTGGCTGCACTATTTTTTTTCTGTGAAAACGTTGGACACCGTGACAGAAACTGATGGACCCCAATTGAAAGCAACTGGGGTCCACTGAGTCCTGTGATCAGTTTATCATCAGATTTCCCTCCTAACAAAAAAGAATACATCCAGAGTGGATAACTTTTAAGCCTTTGAAAACTTATTTTTTGTTTAAAGGGATCGTCTTGGTGACAATAACAGGATTCTTTATGTGTCAAGGGTTCACTTATTGGTGTATAATAGAGTTCTCAGGGTGCTGTTTAAAGAATAAATGATTTGTAAAATAGTTCTCTGGATAATGGGCTCCCTAGGTAGTCTAAGGTTCCCCAAATGCTGTTTAATAGTGTTCTTGAGCTCAAAAGTAACTCCCAAATCATGAGTTTTTGGGTGGCTTTCAATGATTTTTTCAGTGTTAAATTAGCTCTTCAGTTTTTAAGTGGGCTGTTCAGGTAGTATTTAAAGGGGCACACCATGTGGAAGTTAAATGCATCTCTCCAGTTGGTGTTTAAAGCAGTTCTCCAGGTAGAAATTAAATGGGCTCTCATGGTAGTGTTTAAAGGAGTTTTCCAGCTCGAGTTAAAGAGGCTCTTTTAGTAATGGTAAAAGGAGCTCTCCAAGTGTTTTTTAAAGGGACTTTTTGAATTAGAATTTAAAGAGGAGTTTAAGTAGTGTTTACAGGCTCTCCACATGGGGTAATTAAAGGGGCTCTCCAGGTGATGTTTAATAAAGGGGATCTGCAAATTATTATACAGTAAGTTCACTGACACATGATATTCAGCAACATCCGTCTACAGTATACGATATGTTTTTAGACTATTTCATACAGATACAATGGATCCCTGGTAGTCATCTCTGCCAAAACCTGTATGCTAATTTCAATTAACTTAATTTGGAAGCATTCCCTGTGTACAGCAATGTCACTGACAACTCCTCATCCAAAATAAACTATCCCCAGTTGTAATATTTATTGTAATGTGAGTGTCATAACTAAATAGGATGAAGTCCACCTAGGAGTGGAAGGTTAATCATATCTGCCGGTAAGGACGAATGTTATAAATATAGTCCCCGGTAAAAGGACAATGGCAATGATGAAGCTGCTTCATTTCATAGCAGCCAAAGGTTGTGGAACACCCAGTCATCACTTTAATTTCTGTTACAAATTTCCTTGGCTCAGCCTCAATGGCTCTACATCCAGTGCTGTGGAGCTAGGACAACTGTATTACTAGATAATAAAGTTGTAAAATTCCAGCATGCTGAGTAAAACCTCTTATATTATTGAAAGCTCCAAAGGGCAGCCAATTTACTAAAAAAAAAAAATCCTTTAGTTAGGTTCACAGTGATTTGTGCTGAATTTTGACTATGTATTCTAGATGTGAATGCTGGACAATACTGATACAATGTAAAAGAGTCAGTGTACAGCTTGTCTAACAGTGTAAATTTGGTGTGCCCTGAACACCTACACACAGCCATCAA
Organism: Phyllomedusa bahiana; assembly: GCA_025379985.1. Classification (NCBI taxonomy): domain Eukaryota; kingdom Metazoa; phylum Chordata; class Amphibia; order Anura; family Hylidae; genus Phyllomedusa; species Phyllomedusa bahiana. The sequence goes on along the minus strand of JAODAL010038940.1, from coordinate 33,126 downwards.
TCTCTAAACCACTGGTAACAAAAGTGAGTATACACCTAAGTGAAAATGAACAAATTGTTCCCAATTTGTCATTTTCCCTCCATGGTGTCATTTGACTCATTGGTGTTACAAGGTCTCAGGTGTGAATGGGGAGCAGGTGTGTTAAATTTGGTGTTGTCGCTCTCCCACTCTCTCATACTGGTCACTGGAAGTTCAACATAGCACCGCATAGCAAAGAGCTGATAAAAAGAATTGTTGCTGTACATAAAGATGACTGTTTAGGGTGTCCCTGCGACCCCCGTGTCGGGTCGCGGCACACCGCAACTCCGCAGGTCTCCTGCTGCGGCCGGGTGCCGCAGCCCGACGCTCGGGCTGCGGACACTCCGGCGGCCCCAGCATTGACTTACCTCGCCACGCTCCTGTGTCCTTTCCCGGCGCGCGCTCCTGCTGGTTTTCCGGGTGCGCGTGCTCCCCCTAGCGGGCGCGCGGGGCGGCACTACAGGAAAAATTTAAAGGGACAGCACGCAGGTGATTGGTTCTCACCTGGTGCTGTTCCTATTTTAGCTCTGCCTCTTCCTAGGCACAGGGCCGAATCGATAGTGCCCTGTGCCTAGAGAGGAAGCGTTCTCATACTGCCTAGTTCCATTACCGTGTACAGTACTCTCTGCCACCGTCCTGTGACCACGAAACTAGACGCCATTCCTTACCTTCTGCCCGTCCTTGACAAAGAACCTTTGCCGCCTGCAAACCCACCTTCTGCCCTGTCCCGACCCGAGCTTTGCTCCCCCGATTCTGTACCGCACACGCCTCGGCTGCCACCGCAAGCAAAATCACGTCAGGGGTGTGACCTGGTAGTAATCCGCCGCAGCAAGTCCATCCCGCTTTGCGGCGGGCTTGGTGAAAACCGGACCTACTTAGATTCCACTCCCTGGCGTGGCTTACGCCATCGCTTGCGGTGGTCCAGAGGATCCACTACCATCTCTGCAACAATGACCTAGGCTATAAGAAGATTGCCACACCCTGAAACTGAGCTGTAGCATGGTGGCCAAGACCATACAAGGGTTTAACAAAACAGGTTCCACTCAGAACAGGACTCGCCATGGTCGACCAAAGACGTTGAAGGCACTTGCTCAGCATTATATCCAGAGACTATATTTTCAAAATAGATGTATGAGTGCTGTCAGCATTGCTGCAGAGGCTAAACAGGTGGGGGAACAGCCTGTCAGTGTTCAGACCATAAACCGCACACTGCATCAAATTGGTCTGTATGGCTGTCATTCCACAAGGAAGCCTCTTCTAAAGATGAAGCACAAAAAAAAACGCAAACAGTTTGCTGAAGACAAGCAGACTAAGGACATGGAGTGCTGGAACCATGCCCTGTGATCTGATGAGACCAACATAAACTCATTTGGTTCAGATGGTGTCAAGCATGTCTGGCAGCAACCATGTGAGGAGTACAAAGACAAGAGCATCTTGCCTACAGTCAAGTATGGTGGTGGGAGTGTCATGGTTTGGGGCTGCATGTGTGCTGCGAGCTGTGGGGAGCTACAGTTAATTGAGGAAACCAGGAAGCCAACATGTACTGTGCCATACTGGGCCGCAGGACAATGTTTCAACATGGTAATGGCCCCAAACCTTCCTCCAAGATGACCACTGCCTTGCTAAAGAAAATGAGGGTAAAGGTGCTGGACTGGCAAAGCAGGTCTCCAGACCTAAATCCTATTGACCATCTGTGGGGCATCCTTAAATGGAAGGTGGAGTGGCACAAGGTCTGTAACATCCACCAGCTCCAGGAGTGAAAGAGGATTCCAGTGGCAACCTGTGACGCTCTAATAAAAGTGCATGTCCAAGAAAGTTAAGGCAATGCTGTAAAATAATGGTGGCCACACAAAATTGTTACACTTTGTGCACAATGTGTCCATTTGCACTTAGGGATGTACCAGCGGTCTAGACATTGATGGCTGTGTGTTGAGTTATTTTGAGGGAAAACCAAAATTACACTCTTATATAGATATTGTGGTGGGTCAGCTCCATCACAGGGACCACAACAACAAATGCGTTCTTTTTAACGGGTTTTTATTAAACAGAAAAGTCCAGAGCATAAACAGCTTTTCTTCAGCAGATGTATAAACATAACTTAAACAGGAACTTGCTTCAGGCAGTAACGAAAACATAAACAGGTTCAGCTCACCATATACAAAGGTAGCAGCATGTAAGCAGGGTAAGTCCAGCTTTCCTCAGAGAGCCTTTACACAGAGGATCCTTCCTCTCCAACTCCAGGCTTGGAGTGGCGTACCACACCCAGGACACCTGACCCTCTGGCTTTATAGGCCAAGGAAATCCCGGAGTGGATATGTGGGAGCAGTCCCCCACCCAGCTTTAAGACTGCTCCAGTAAAGCCAGACCCGGAATCACTGCTTAAAGCAGTGATGAAAAATAAACAAAATGTCTGCAACCTAAGGTTGCAGACCTATTTATCTGTCTCACTCCACCGCAGCCCTAAGGTGCGGTGGCACATATCGGCCCTCAATGACAAGGCCTTGTGATTTGTCACAATATATATATAAGTTTTGAACTTTTGACTTTCAAGCTTCATATCTCACTTTAAACGTAAGACTGCCATAATTTTGTTGGTAATCATCTTGGCTGTCTCATACATTAATTTGACTTGCAAATATTTCGCATCTGCTCTGTTATGCAGATTATTGTCATGTAACTGCATCGTTTCTGGGGTGTTGCTGGTTTGCTCCTAAAAATCGAAATTTCACATTTTATTATTTTATTAGAATTTTGTACATTCACCTAGTGTTGAGCCGAACCATTCGGAAAATGGTTAGTTCGGAATGAACTTTACGTTTTTTTCTGAGCCGAACCGAAATTTTTGCCGCAAGTTTGGTAAAAATTTTGGGTTCAGCACAGGTGTTCGCTGCCTTTTTCAGCTGCTACCTTCTGTTTTGGTGGCCAGCCGTTCAGTGCAGAACACAGAGGGAGGAGGGGGGGGTTTTCGAAAACATCACCAGTGTGACGTCACTTTATGTGTGTGTCACTGTATTTCCTGTTGAACGCCATTTCCACCTTACTGTCTCTAGTGAACACGCTGCTGCCTGTGTCTGCTGGTTTGCCAGCAGGCAGAAATACCATTTAATAGCAATTTAACACAGTTTATAATCTATTTGCCTGTTGCGAAGTATAGGCATTTAAGAGCACTTGATTTGCTGTTTGAGTTCTTCCATACGACCCCATTTCACCAATATTGCATAGAAAAAAATGTCTGTATATATATCTATTTGATCATTGCAAACTATAGGCATTTAAAAACACCGTTGATTGGCTGTTTTTGGAGTACAGTTCTTCAATAAGAGACTGTGAACAAATCTTGACCTTTTTAATATTTGTCCTATTCAAAAAAATCTTGTTTTAAATAGTCATTTCTTCTTGCTAATTTTATTGAGAGTCCGAAAGGTCATTTTTGATGCTTTTCAGGTTGTGCTGCTGTAAAAGACAGAAATAGTCAATGTCCTATTCCCACAAATCTTGTTTCAAATAATCATTTCTTCTTGCTAATTTTATTCTGAGTGTCCATAAGGTCATTTTTGCTGGTTTTGGGGCAGGCTGCAGTAAAAGGGGTGCCAGGTGTGCCAATAGGGCAGTACTCATGTCAGTGGCCCTAATCAAAAAGGGGCCCAGTGATATGTTAAAAATAGGAACTAGTAATGGGTGGGGCCTCATTTGATTTAGCTGCACGTAGCCCTGAAACGGTTAATAGATAACTGACGGCAGCTCTACCTACTGCTGCACCCTCTATAGCTATGGCACTGCCAGCTGAACCTCCATGTTCCCTGTTGAGATGTTCTTGCTGCCACCACATATATGACATTTTCTTGGGCCCTGGTGCAAAAAGTGATAGGGGGATCCTGCCAGTTACCATGTGCCATTTCCAATACCGGTGTCTTCTCATGTGTCAAAGGGACCCAATGGCAGCTGTTAGCACTGCACCTCCTATAGCTAGGCTGTCCTCATCTTTTCAGTTAGCTATAGAAAGGAATTAATTATTTTAGCCTGTGAATTCTTTTCTATGACTCTTAAAGCCACATTTTCTTCACTACGTATCTATTTTACTGTTATGGATGCTTATTGCAGCTTCTCCTCACCTGTATAAGTATAAAAATTAACCAGAACATCTTCTCCCATTGACTTTATGGGGTTCAATTTTTGGTTCGAGTTCGACTCAAACTTCGAACTAAACTTCTCAAAATTCGAGGTTCTACTCGAGCTTTTTAGGGTTCGCTCATCACTACATTCACCTTTGACTTTCAACACTTTCTGAATTCTTCTGGGCATGCTCAATCAGATTCAAGCATGTCTCGATCAAAATCTGATCCAATGTCGCTTCCCAATGTTGGTGCATACTCATCAACTCACTTGGGTACGAATACAGCTTTTTCTTCAACTCTACCCATACGATTTTGATTGGGTTGAGGTCTGGGGACTGTGGGGGCCAATCTAGCAACTCTACTTCACTGTCACTGAACCAGTTCTTCGCCAATCTTGATATATGCTCCGGGTCGTTTTCCTGCTGGAACACTATGTCGTTCTTTTAATACCCATATTACTCAAGTGTACAAAGTAACTTATCTTGTAGGATACTTACATATATATGGCTCAGCTTTGAAACCACCATCAATCCTGGTGAATTATCCAGCACCTTTGGCTGTGAAACAACGCATGTCATCAAGCTTCCTCTACCGAGCTTGACAGTTGATCCAATTGCTTGATCCATTAGTCCCCTTTTCCTTTATTCCTTCAGATCCATTTGCACCCATCAAAGCTCAGTCTTTTTTATCTCATCGCCTCTAATTACCCATTTTCAAACTTCTAGTGGACACTCTTCATACTTTTTTCTAAACTAGAGCCAACGCTTCTCATGATGATATTGAAGTCGAGACTTCTTCACCTTTTTTTTGGGCCACCATTTCAGACTTGTGTAATGTATATCACATGGTGCTTGCTTGGAAGCCTGTGATCTCCATATTATGAAGCATATGAGCCACCTCCACTGTCGTGTTTGTCTTGCCAGAACTTGTGATGAGCCGACTTGTTGACTCCGATATTTTGCTTGGATGTCCACCTCATGGCTTTGGAATGAATGGACAGACTTTATTTCATATTCTTCCAGCTGTCATGGCAGTTACATGATGCAATTTGGCTTTTCTTGGCCAATGGACCACTATCAATGAGTTGGATGATGTGGTTTCTCTTTTTATGGGAAATCTTCTTTATGGCTACTCCACAATTCGAACTAGTGACCTTTTGCTTGGAAATCAACCTAATAAAACACTGTTGCCTATTTGCTTGTCACTGTAAATACATTTATCTTTCAGGATTTGGGGCTGTCACTGAGCTACATTGAGTTTCAGCTCCCTCCAAAAATTTTCAATTCGCCACTCCAACACCTTGAAATGCTTCTTACGGAGCCAGCCATGGCCCATCTTCAAGCATCTTACCGAGGGAAGAAAGTTATTGGCAAAAATCTCATGATACATGTACCTGTCCATCCTCCCTTCACTACTGTGCAGTCCTCGTTTCCCTTTCACAGAAAAGTACCCTGAAAGAATGATGTTTTCTGTCCCATGCTTCCCAGTTGAGATGGTGTTCTTGAACTTGTACTCATCCTTCTTCTTCCTTGAAGCACAGTGAGTGATACCAAAAAGTTCTATTTTGGTTTCATATGACCACATGACCTTCTCCCATTCCTCCTCCAGATGATCTTTGACAAACTTCAAATGGGCCTGGACATGTACGTACTCGTATGAGCAAGGGGACCTTGCATGCCCTGCAGGATTTTAATCTATAACAGCTTAATGTGTTACTAACAGTAATCTTTGAGGCTGTGGTCCCAGCTCTGTTCAGGTCATTGACAAGGTCCTCCCATGTAGTTCTGAGCTGATTCCTTACCTTTCTGCGAATCATCCTTACTTCATGAGGTGAGATCTGGCACAGAGCCTCAGACCGGTGAATATTGACAATTATCTTGTGTTTCTTCCATTTTCTAATATCTGTGACAACAGTTGTTACCTTCTCACCAAGCTGCTTGCCTATTGTCCTCTAGCCCATAGCCGTGTGCAGGTCTAAAATTTTGTTCCTGGTGTCCTTAGACAGCTTTTTGGTCTTGGCCATGGTGGAGAGGTTGGATTGTGATCATTTGAGTATGTAGACAGGTGTCTTTTTTACAGGTAACACGTTCAATCAGGTGCAATTAATATATATATTGTAGACAGACGTCAGGAAAAGTTGCTGTTAGTAAATATGTGCCAAGGAGATTGCTATATGGTGTATCAAGATTTCAGGGATGTCATGCTGGACAGTCCACCCCAGCTTTGTCATGTAGGCAAGCTGCAGCACTAGAACTGTGGTCTACAGTATGTGCCACCAAGTCAAAGGAGCTCGGTGAAGAAAAGGAGCAGCCTAGTTAGTGACGGTAGGTTACTAACTCCTGTGTGTAGTTAGTTTAGCTGCCATGCAGCTTTCATGGGCTCCTTTTCTGGGACGACTGTAGTAAGGGTGGGAGGCCGTCGCCACAGTCCAGTCCGGGGTTTTTCTGGACCTTTTTAAGGCCTTTAAAGCCTGCTAGCTACAGACCTCAGGTGAGGAGTGTAACCTGAGTATTCTGTTACCATTTCCCTCCAGAGTGTGCTGCAGTTGGGAGCTTAGGAAGGAGCTCCAGGACACTGTCCTGTTACCCCGATTGTGGACTCAAACCACACCACACATTCGTATGCTGACATACGTTTATTTGGCTGAAGCTAAGCCACCTGCTTATACTATGTATGGACTGTAACAGGATGGTGTGATAACTCTGGCTGGAGAATGTTTTGTCCCTGTTTGCTATGTTTTTGTGTGTTTTGCCATGTAAATAAACACCCTTTTTATTTTTGCATCCAAAAACCTGTTTGTGTCTGCCATTTTTGAAGCTAATCTCCCACAATATACAGTATATACATTGCAGTAGTCCCACCCCAATCACATATAGAACTCTCCTGACTCCTTTGTGGTAGTTTCTTCGGTTGTCTCATTGTACCTTCTAAATTGTTGATAGCTAGTTTTTTAATATGAATTCCTATAGGTACTGACTGGATAAATAACACAAATGTTTTAACCAGTAGGAAGCATGATATAATTGTCTTATGTATGTTATATGTTCATAGCCATTTTTGTGCAAACCAACTAACGAAGCTCAGCCTGCGCGAAGACTGAGTTATTGCATGAAAGAACTCTCGGAAGAGGCCTAGAAACGAGAATCCAGTCACGTTCAATGCATCTACTATATGATGTCTGATTAATAATGCAGAGTAAAACTTCCATAATGGATAAAGCTAACGTCTTATGTATTGGTAACTGCTGTGTTGCCAATGGGGCCTGCAAACTACCACTTCGCACAGAGGCCGTAAATGCAGATCTTCAGATCCATAAAACAACAGTGCAGAACTTACCCCAAACTTGTCACTTGGGAGGAATGTTATCTAATGAAGCTTGCTGTGCTGTCAGATCAGAATAAGTATTCCTTCTGCAGTTCAGATCCCGTGGCACAGACTACTGAGACTCATTTTCTGTTGGTACACATAAAATCTTATGAGGGTTATAAATAAGATGATGGATTCCAGACCCAAGAAAGAATCAGGAGAGCTGAAATTTATAGCGAAACATGGAATTGTCATTTGATGTTATTAAAGTTTTAGGTATGTGATCAGGAGCCAGCTGACAGAGAAATAAAGGAAAATAACCAATATCAGCGGCATCTGATTGATACAATATAGTAAGACATTTGTAGATATCAGAGGATTTGGAATGAATAAAAATTATTTTATTGGGATCCCCATCATAGTAAAGAGCTGTAAAAAATTACCTTTCCAATGATAGTAAAAATAATGTTTGCTCCCAGTTTAAGATATCCCTTGACTTTATCCTTCCCTTGTGAAATTTATAAATGCTCCAATTATACCACTCCAATTACAGAATGGTTTTTATATCCAGGTGTCACAAGTTTTCTATGTCCTTTGGATATGATCTGTGTTGCTAAAATTTAGAAGCTCAGATCTGATTACAAAGAGTTAAAATGTCTTCAAATCATCATCTGTCCTAAAAACAAAGACAATTTCCCACCAATTAATTATTTTCCTATTTTATAAGGTAAGGTCAGAAAAAATGTGACCTAAGTATATATTTTTGAGGTCTCCCATTGTCTATATTATGAAAATTTTCTGCCGTACGTAACTTCCTCCGCCAGATTTTTTTTTTACAAAGCTGGAGTTACGCAATCTTATTTACCACATACGTAGGACCCCTAGATAGGAATACTAGGGATATGATATTAACGTCTCTCATTGAAATACTCTTTAGACCAATGTGTGATGAATGTTAAAACCAATAGGTCAGTGTTACCCTTAGCTGCCTGCATTGGCTGATAATTGTATGGTTCATATGTGGTATATTTTTATGGCATCATCATGTAGTGTCAATACAGCTCAATAAATATGCAACACTGACCAAATGTCACCATTATATTTAATTTACAGTGTTTAGTAAGAAAGAGTAAAAGTATTTAAGTGTTATAGAGTATTACAAAAGATCTAAAATGATTTATGTGTGCTGTCAATGGAGTTTGCCTTTCTGGTTTTATAAAACCTTTGTCTATGAATAACAACAATGATACTTCATTACCTATTGTAAACACATGTTTATTGTTATGGATGAAGAGTAATAGAGTTGTTGTACTTAGTTCAGGTTGTGGAGAAATAGTACTTTCACATTTGATACCATAAAATACAGTAATTGTACCTAATTTATTAGGTCCATATAATTAGGGCACAAAACCCTTCTTTTGGAATAATATTATATACTGTAAGTATTTGTTGACCTTGAGAAAACGCAACAAAGGCCATACTTACAGCTCAATAGCTGGACTATAGACTGAATCCCATAGCAGACAACACAGACCCCTGTGCTGTATGGGAAATATATAACAGGTGCAGATAATTGAGTAGAAGCTCACACTCCCATTCACCAGGGAAGCAGCTGAATAATAAAAAACTGCACCTTAAGTAGGTACCAATTCACACCCTTATGCAAAAAGCCACAGTAAATTACATTGGGAGATTGCACAATTGCAAAAATACCGATAAGGCAACCACTCACACGCCTTCTATGTAAGAGGGGGTGGTTGCTGGCATTATAGTTGCATATAGATATGGCGATACAAAGGATGCCGCCATTTATACAGAGATGTGTGGTACACCATGCTGGCTTACAACCGATGACGCCTCTACTATTTGATTGGGCAAGCTGTGGCTTTATGCATACCTACTTAAGGTGCAGTTTTTTTATCATTCAGCTGCTCCCTTAGTGGATGGGTGTGTGAGTTTCTGCTCATTAATTATCTGCATATCTTTCCCATGTAGCACAGGGGTCTGTTTTGCCTGCCACGGGTTTCAGTCTTTAGTCCAGCCATTGAGCTGTAAGCATGGCCTTGCGGTTGTGTTATTGAGTAAATGATATCCTAAAACTTTTTGTCTTGGAACAATCACATATATAAATCCCAAAATAAGAAAACTCTATTTACAAAAACTAAAATTACTACACTATGACAGATAAGCAAGAGCATCAAAAGATCTAAATGGAGTTAATGATCTATTTGTAAGAATTAGCCCCTTCCCATTTATTGTATAGACATGAACTATAAAGTGGTCTTCTTAGACAATTATAGTCTCTAAATTGGTCATTAACTGCACATTTGGATTGGATGAACCTTTGTGTTAGGTCATATATCAGTAAATGGGTTAGCAACAGGAGGTAATGTATGTCTTAGAGATGAAACAAAGGGAATGCATATAAGATCACAGCAGGATTCCTAGGCCAATAAGAGGAAATTATTCTGAGGGCCATCCTAAATATATACAGAACATATACACATCGGTATTGAGTTTCATTGTAGACTATTTTTCTAATTAACACAAAGTACATATCTATAATAAGATTTAATAGGTTATTGAGCATCAACCAATGAGAAATAAATCTTAGAGGGAACAGATTAGCTCCAAAGACAGATCCAAATTTTGTCTTATGCTGCACCTTAGGAGTCCATTAATGTGTCAGGGCCTTTGTTTTTCTTTAGACTACTAACCTCTAGTAGGTTAGTAGTTCTAACTTGTTCTAACACTGAAGAGAAATCTATCCTCACATGCATATTAGATCTTGAATAGACTTTACTGAAACTGTGTATTGCATTGCCTAAGCCAAGATAAAGTTTTTACACTAAGAAAACTAAAGATGATAGACAGCTGCTCTAAAACTATAGCGGCAGGGTTAAATGGGGAGGGATGGTGATGTCGTGGAGTTTCCTTTTTTTAATACATTGGATTAATACATTTAATACATGTCTTATTGTCATGGGGGTCACAGGCACCGCTGCTCCCCGCGGCCGCCCCCCCTGCCCGCAGGGGGTCCGGCGCGGGTACCGCGGCTGCCTGCGACCATCCCCCTGCTTGCCGGGCGCCGACTCTCTTACCACTCCACGCTCCTGTGAACGCCGAGCCGGTCCGTCCCGGCCGCCGCGCGCGTACCCGCTCCCTAGGGCGCGCGCGATGGCTGGTCTGGATTTAAAGGGCCAGTGTCCCGGTAATTGGTCTATTGTCGGGCGCTGGTCCTAAATAAGGAATACGCCCCCAACACTCTTTGCCAGTCTGTTGGTGTGCGTTCCGTGTCGTTAGTGAGTCTTAGAATCCATATTGATTACCCGTGTACCAGTCCGTTCCGCTACGTTTCCTGACCTTGCCTGTTTGCCGCCTGCCCTGACCTTCTGCCTGTCTCTGACCACGAACCTCTGCCGCCTGTCCTGACTTCCAGCCTGTCCCTGACTACGCCTCCGGATTACGATTCTGTACCACGCAGTACCCCGTCCGCCATCGCAAGCAAGTCACATCAGGGGTACGACCTGGTAGCCTCACGCCGCAGCAAGTCCATCCCACTTTGCGGCGGGCTCTGGTGAATACCGCGGGCTACTTAGACTCCGCTCCCTGGCCTGGCTAAACTATCATCGCTTGCGGTGGTCCAGCGAATCCACCGAACCCTTACACTTATGTGTGGATTTTCTCTTAGCTTGATTGAAAAGATGGGATCAATCAGGTACTGTTCTTTTAATGGGGACCTGTAAGGTCCTCTGAAAAATGGGGTTAGCCACATCTACTGATAGCTACAGCTTTTCTGAATTGATTGCTTTCAAAGGGGTGTTCCCAACATGCACTTTGGTGGCATATCGTTAGGTTGTACTGACAATGAAAATAGAACAGAAAGAAGAGTTGTGCCCAAGTGCAACCGGCTCTCCATTCCGAACTGACATTTTTGGAGTTATGTTCCCAAGGACTCGCATCTATCAGAGTCCATCAAAGTCCATAGTGGAAACACACCTTTAATTTTTTTTCTATCCCAACCCCTGCATTCAGTTTATATAAGTTACATTGGTTCCAGCACCTTATGTGCTAATGAACCCCTAGACTGTCAACTGGGAGGTCCACACTGCTCAGTTTTGAATAGGAAGAGTGCAAATATTCATGTCCCTTTGAGATGTCTATGCAATAATGCAATCATTAATCAATGGCGGGGCAGGGAAATCTTTGGGAAGAACCACGTCCTTTCAGTATTTATAAAATTATATGGGTGATCGCGATTTGTAGAATTCTGTGAAGAAAGTCCCATTTGATGTTAATATGTCAAACCTTTAAACATGTCATGTGCTGATAGTTTGCTGTAAATATTGTACTGTTTTTCCTTTGGAACTGTGGCTCACAATGTTATTTTACTGTAACTCTGTGATTGAGGCAATAGGTCAGTGGAGAAGCTCTCTTCTTAGGGACCATGCTGCTGCACGTTATTGAACACATGGTCTCAACTATAGGGACGATAGACTCAAAAGGAGCTGTATGTGCACCACTATGTCATATGGGATAAAACCTACCAGAAGCTGTTGTTAAGTGGATACCTGAAGTGATGACGCAAAGCTGTTGCATGCCTTGGAGGACTATTTCTGAGAGATTGAACTGCAAAATGCCCATGACAGTGATAGAGTGCCACAAGACCTACTTCTGAGAGTCTTAGCTGCAGAATGCCTACATCTGATATAGGAGTGCTAAAAAAGTCGACACAGGTGAGAGACCTACCAACCTGGCAACAACCGTAGGAAGCGTTGCCACTGAAGACACAATAGTGTAATACAAAATAAAGAAAACATTTCCACATGCAGTAAATCATATGCATCGAAAACTCAGCGCTGCTTGCTTGGCTAATCTTGGTGTCCCCCATTATTGTACGATTTGTTAAAAGCACCCTAAACAGAATGTAATTATGAGAGAGCTAGGTGAGTTAAGTTAAGGTAACGGTTAAGCTGTGCAGCTGTAGAAACCTCTTGAGATTTATTTCTGCATATCACATGTCGGCCTACATAACTTTAAAAATGCACTGTGGTTATCTCACTGTTCACCTACATTGCCTTAAATCCTATGGAATTAGGTTTAGATTCTAAGATGTAGTTGAGTTCTAGTAAGGCCAAGACTGTCGCAAAATTTTTCCACCAATATGTAGTTTAGATGTAGTAGGGCCAAGACTGTCAGCAAACTTTGTCCCCCAGCGGTAAATGATGACAGAAGGCACCGATGAATTTGATTCAGTGAGTACAGTGAGCACTTAAACTAATTAATATATTACACATAAATGACAAAAAAAAGCCGATCCGGCCAGCTCACCTGGTAGTTTTGGGAGGTAATGATAGTGAGGGGTCATCCAGGAGGTCTCTGGCTGATATACCAAAATGGTAGCAAAGCAACACCAGTGATTAAAATGTGGAAAAAATATATATTTAATTCCTTTACAAATAAAGGAAGACATGGTGAAGAGCTGATGTGTTTTGGGTACATACCCTTAGTCATATCATGACCTGCATGATGCTATAACTAAGGGTGTATACCCGAAACGCCTCAGCTCTACAACATGTCTTTTTCTATGTATTTTTAAAGGAATGAAATACATTTTTTCGACATTTTAATCCCTGGTGCTGGTTTTTACCATTTTGTTGCTCATATATTAAAATATTAGTTGTTTCAGACCTGAGATTATTAAATCTGTCATCACAATTTATAGAATGAACAAAAGATGAATGCCCATAGTAGTCTAGGGTTAAAAAAAAAACAAAGAGAGATTTAGCACAGTGCCTGAACTGTGGCACAAATTGTTTCAAATTAACTATGTGCTTTAGGCACTTTTTATTCCCATAAAATGTTCCAGATTTCTAGATTGTGGGGAACATTTATTATGGTAATTGTGCACAATTTGCACTGAAATGCTGGTGTACATGAGTTACACCACATTTATATTGTGTTTTAGACAATTTCTAAACACTGATAAGCCATTTAAGAAAAGGGATGTGGCATTGGTAAAGAGGCGTGGCTTGGTGTGCAACATCATGCGCCAACATTTTTGCATAAAGTAAGCCAACTAATAGAAGATGTAAACGTAGACTAGACAGGCTAAACATGTGACAGATTTATTACCACTTTGATAAATGTGGCGCCTTTTAAGACTGTGTAGTCTCAGACTGTTGTAATATAGATTTATACCCAATACGATTGTATTATATGATAACATGTTACATTTTATGGATAGTATTTAATAGAAACAGTTTATATGTTTTAAAGGGACTGTGGATACACGAACCACCCATAGCACTATTTAATATGGCGGAGACTTTAGTAACGCCATAACCGTGATCAAGGGCGAAAATTTAAAGCCTGAAACGCATTGGTTTTAATATGCTTTTTTGTACCCTCTGCACCGATTGGATGTAAATAAAATTATTACTTTTTTCACTAAGACCGTTGGATCCAACCTTTGCTACTTTAAATTATATGCTGTTGGCTTGTTATCGGGAGCCGGGATATCGTGCGGTCCGGAGTGATCTTAATCAGCAGGAGCTACAGGTGCTGTAAAACATGCAATTTGGTGAGCTACACTTACTATTTATATAAGAATTATGTTTTGCTAGTCTCAGTTTCCACTGTCTAACTATTAGACCGTATTTATAAATCTGCACCAGAGTGTTGCATTATTTTTTCTATTTGCCGGTCTCATCTAGTTTTATCATGCCTAACTTTAAGACAGTCTTAAGAAAACTGCCCAATAGTTTACATACTATAGTTTAAATATTATACTATTAGGCTGGCATTTCACAGTGACATTTTGTCACCAGTAAGTGACAGTATATTATCAGCATTAGCACAAACCCAGCGTGTACCTCCCACAGACTTCAATGGAAAAGGCCATACTCAAGTGCAGCTATTCTGGCAGCTACTACTTGGTCTGTTTTGTTTTTTTGCTGTAACTGATTTCCCTTTTAGACTTCAGCAGATTAGTTTGACTACATCGGACTAGTGTTTATTTCAATAACGTGTTTTATTCTGCTGTTTCTGTGTTTTTTTAATTATTATTTTATTCTAGTGTAAGTAATGGAGGCGTATGATAGACAGTCAAGGTAAAAGCAACAGATGCAACCTATCAGGATCGAAGTTCCATGGATAAGACTCCCTTCTCAACCTAAAACTATCAGCCCATAGCCACCGCAGAAGTGGACCATTACATTAGATGATCCACTTTCTAATATTCACTCAGTTCTTCCCCTGATACGTTGGGTACTAGAGTAATAGTGAAAGGGGGTTAGTGTCAGCCTTGCGGTGATGAAAAACACCTCTTGCTGACACCAAGCCCTAGTGATAGTAATGGAGAAGCATCTGTCAGATTCCATAATTACTAACTCTGACAATATAGTAATTAAAAACCCAACACAGAAACAACAGTAAAAAATATATATATATTTAAAAAAACACTCCCCAGCATCAGACCAATTTATTAAAGAAATAGATCCATTGTAGGTCCGATGTATCCCAGAAAATCTGAACACAGTCCGAAGGAGGGAACCTGTAGAAAAATAGAAACACTACAAAAAACCTGTTAGTACTTATTTCCATTCCCTGCATGCCTTAAAAGTTTTGCCTTTGGCTGATCTTCTGGGGGTGCAGAGGACAAAGTTCAGACCGTACATTATGATCCTGTTCAGGTCACAGCTGCACCACAATCTCTGTAACATTGGTCTTCTGTCTGCCCCCAGGAGAATGTGCTTATAAGCTGTGGCCTGTGTCCCCTCTCCTGTCCTTCTCCTATTCTTGTGTTATACAGTCTAGTGCCCACACAAGATACAAACCCCACCTATAACCACATAGACCCCCTTTACCTATTATCCCATAGCCCCTATCTCCAAACATGGGGAAATGGTACGGAGGTGGAGAACAGGTAGAGAGCTGCTAGAAAAATGAGGATTCTAAGATTTTTGTGTGGTAAACTCTGCAAGGATGAGTTGTGGCCATGCAAAGTTGTCATGGCGGTCTGGACCAGATGGAGAAGAAAAGGGAAAGCAAATGACACTTCAACTTAAATGTAACTGTACTTTAATCACTTAAATGTCTGCAGAGTGTCTGTTATTTACCTGTATACGGTCATGTCAGAAATATTGGTAGTAGTGGTATTAATACAAAGGTTTATAATTCGCAACATAGGGCATGATTACATTGTGACTTGCTATGGCAAAAAATGCGCAAAAAATGCACCAAAATTCTGGTGTAGAAAGTAAGAAAACTAAGAGTGGGGCTAAAAGAGCTAGATGAGTCTAAAGATGTGACAAATTTATCAAACAACAAGAGCCAACATGATAAATCTGGCAGATTTTTAGACAGCCTGCCTGAGTTTATACATGTGGGCCAATGTTGCTATGATAAGACTGAGCAGGAAATATTGCCCTGAGGATACTGCTGGCACTAAGAATTTTTTTTCCTAATTTTTGCTTTGCTATTACCCATAGTCCCTCTGTCTGTCTATGTATTACTACAACGACTTGAAATTTGGATTTAGCTGTGATGGTGGCTATCACACAATGCCTATGATACAGATGTTTTCCCTTGCAAATTTATTTTCACTTTCCTTGCTTCTAATAAATAAGAAAGGGATCAAATCCCAGAAGCTGCTAGAGAGAAAAGTGCAGTAGTACTTGGCAAACATAAGGAAAACATGCTTAGAGAAATATTGATTACACAGTGTTCTGTCTGTTTCTCTGGAGGCTACTCTGGCTGTCAAAAAGTATCCGCACTTGTGTATATAAGCAGATCCTCTAAATTTAGACTAATCTCTATGGTGTTATGAAACACACCAGCGAGCATCTCTTTTACAGATCAGCGAATGTGCACATGCAAATCGGCCACTAGTGAGCTCAACACATCCAAATGACTTTTCTCTTCCTTAAAATGTATATGTGATGTCTTTATCTGCTAGAGCTGCAGAAAATTGCGTGGCCTGTCTAAAGCGCTGTGTTTATGAGACCTGACAAATGGGAAAATCCATGTTGTATAAATTACTGGCTTGCTGTCTATTTCCTTACTAAACGATGTCTGTGATTAGAACACCCACACGTGACGTGAGGACTATACAATGAATTTTGCTGCAACATAATTCCTAAGCCATGTCAGAGTGTAACTGTAGCCATAACAGCCATAGCGACTGTTATGAGGCCCAGAGGTTGAGGGGGCCCACTCAGGTACAAGAACTTTGTTTCTTTTTGTAGGGAACAAGTAGTTGGTGGCTTTCTGCTCTCCAGCACTATTGTGTGGGTTTCCTGATATATGGTGTCATTATTTATGCCTTTAATTAACTAGTTATGCTGCTGCTTTAGTTTATTGTTATTTGGTGGTGAGGCCCCACCTCACTTTGCTATGGGGCCCCATGAATTTTAGTTACACCTATAGGTTGCAGCCACAATTGTTGCCTCAGTGATATGTTCCTGATATGTTGCTGTCATGACTGCGCTACTCGCCGTTTAAGGATTTTGTTGCAGCCTCAGCCAGGGTGGGGCTTGGTGCTTAATGGGTTAACCACTTAAGCCAATCTCTGGCTGGGGTGAGGGTTTTAAATCGTTTCCTGTCAGCCTGGCCCTGCTGGTGATTGCTTCTTGTATCCTAGCTGTCTGTTTTTGCTCTGCTGTGTTGTTTGACTGGTTCTTTAGATTTTGGCTAGTCTTTTTGGTTTCTTTCTCGTCTTGTTCTTCGGTACTGCGCATACTACTGGTTTGACCTCGGCTATCTTAACATTCTCTATTGTTGTCTGTTAGCGTCTGTTGTCTGTTTGTCTTCCGTTTATCTTCTGTCTGTCACCCATTTACTAAGGTATATTTTAAGAAGAAGTTCGAGTGCAGGGTTGTCCTTCTTGGAGTGGGTGCTCTGCTAGGCATAATGCCTTGTGATATGCAGATGCTTAGTAGAGTGTGAAAAGGTAAAACAAATCTCTACACGCCGTTTGTTCGGTGCTCTCCTTAAGGAGAGATGTTCCCCTTCCTGAGCCACTTGATGTCTCCCACACAGCCAGCTAGTATCGCTCTGCTCTGCACTGATGAGGGACAAAAATCCCGAAACGGCGTTGTCTGCAGATGAGAGATACTGGCTTGGCTAAAAAATCTTTTTTGCTTTCTCAAGACCTAGTAGGTCAAAAGCAAATTGAGGATTTGTTACATCCAACAGAGGGCGCTGTGGGCTTCTCAGCCCCTTTCCCATAATGCCTTGTGATATGCAGATGCTTAGTAGAGTTAGAAAAGGCAAAACAAATCTCTACACGCCGTTCGTTCGGTGCTCTCCTTAAGGAGAGATGTTCCCCTTCCTGAGCCACTTGATGCCTCCTACACAGCCAGCTAGTATCGCTCTGCTCTGCACTGATGAGGGACAAAAATCCAGAAACAGCGTTGTCTGCAGATGAGAGATACTGGCTTGGCTAAAAAATCCTTTTTGCTTTCTCAAGACCTAGTAGGTCAAAAGCAAATTGAGGATTTGTTACATCCAACAGAGGGTGCTGTGGGCTTCTCAGCCCCTTTCCCATAATGCCTTTTGATATGCAGATGCTTAGTAGAGTGCGAAAAGGCAAAACAAATCTCTACACGCCGTTCGTTCGGTGCTCTCATTAAGGAGAGATGTTCCCCTTCCAGTTCCATTAAATATGATAGGTCTGAGTTCTAGCTATACTCTGCAGCTTGCTTGTATGCATTCTTTCATATTAGACATTATGGGAGACATGTATGAAAACTGTCTTGGTCTAAGACTTTTCTTGTTGCACTTAGCAACCAATCAGAGCGCCCCTTTCATTTCATATAGTGCTCTGAAAAAATGAAAGTGGTGCTAAGGGCAACAAGAAAAGTCTTAGACCAAGACAGTTTTCATACATGTCCCCCTATATTCTCTAAATATGAATAGTGTTTGCGTTCACCCAGGATCCATAGCCAGAGGGTTATCACAACATTTATGCTCTCTATAGCTACAATGGGTATAATTGCTAAAACTCCTAGATTGTAACGGAGTCTCCTAAGAACAGAAATACATGATGTATTCTGCCGATTGTAGTATGGCCAATAGTCCTGCCGACATTTTGCGTGGCCAATAATTGGAGACAGGAATATCTGCTGCACTATCGTGAGAGGGTTCACTTTTTGGCTGGAGCACTGAGTATTGGACACTTTATGGCTCAACCATTAGGTATGGGGATTCCTGCTGCTTTGGGTACAATATATGGCTAAAATATTGTACTTAAGACTAGCTCTGGCAGGGGCACTATGGAAGAGGACTCTATGTGCCTAAAGTACAATTTAGAGAACTCATTGGCTGAATTATTGTGTCAGTGGACTCCTGTTTCATGCACAGTGTGTGGAACAGTCAACGGCTAAATTATAATGTATGGGAACTAAAATTGTCTGGGGTGCTGTGTAAGGGGACTCCTGCTTTCTTGGTACAGTATATGGAGCACTTAATAAAGGAATTACTGTGTATGGGGACTGTCTCTGGCTGGAGCACTGTAATAATAATAATCTTTATTTATAAAGCGCCAACATATTCCGCAGCACTTTACACTTTGGAGAGTGTAGGTACAGACAAAAGACATACATTGCACAATGAAAAGCTACTTACAGATGAGACACAAGGTGTGAGGGCCCTGCGCACAAGAGCTTACAATCTATTAGGGTGTATGGGGTGAACAAAGGGTAAGAAGTGCTGATTTACAAAGGTCCAGCCATGTGACATAAATAGGGTTGTTTATGTAGAATATGGATGGGGCCTCCACCCAACAGTCAAATTTTATACAGTTAAGTGCTGAAAATGAAGGAGGTGCTAGGGAGTGAGGTGGGGTGGGGGGTTTTGCCTTAGGATTCTGGTAGGCCAAATGAGAAAAGTTTCTCAGGGCCCTTTAAAGCTATGAGAGTTTTGAGGTCCCATCGCCCGCGGTGCATGTTCCAGAGAACGGTCTCACGTGTGAAGTCTTGGGGGACGGTCATGGGGGGTTAGAGATTAAGGAAAGTAATTTATTCAGACAGAGGGAGAGAGCGGTACGGTGGGAGCGGATGAGGACAGATTAGGGAGGAGCAAGCTGTGGAGAGCTTTAGGGGCGGATAATGAGTTTATTTGTATCTGTATGAAATTTGGCAGCCCGTGCAGAGCGACACAGGGAAAGGGGATCGTTAGCGGGGTGGAAAAAAAGACAAGTCTGGCTGCTGCATTCAGGACAGATTGGAGAGGGGAGAGTTTCAGAGAGGGAGACCCCTAAGCAGGGAGTTACAGTATCGGGGACGAGAATGAATAAAGCAACAAGGAGTTTCGTTGTTTCCACTAGAAAAGGACTGATTTGGAGATGTTTTGAGGTACAGGTAACAGGAGCGGTCGAGGGACTGGATATAGGGGGTGAAAGACAGATCGGAATCTAGTATAACCCCAAGACAGCGGGCCTGCTGCCTCTGAGTTATGGTGGTGCCACACACTGAGACAGAAATGGCAGGGAAGGGTCGGTTAGTAGATGGTGGGATGACTAGAAGTTTAGTTTTAGTAAGATTTAGTTTAAAATAGACGGAGGACATAATGTCAGAGACAGCGGATAGACAGTCACTGGTGTTTTGTAGCAGAGCAGAAGTGATGTCCTGTATAAAGGGACTCCCTCTACCTCGAGTATATTATAAGAAGCAATGGTTTAAATACTGTGTTTGATTAATTTCTTTGGCTGGGGCACTGTCTAGTTGAAGCACTCTCTATTGGGACTTCTGCCTGAGGTACAGTATTTGAAATACTCCCTGACTGAAGCACTGTGTACAGAGACATCCTCTGCACATAGTTGTGTATATGGCGCACTTTGGGAGACATGTATGAAGGAAGGCACATTGAAGTGAATAGTCGACTCTCATTTTCAGTGTCTAATGCGCCTGATGTATGATAGTGGTTTTGGTGTGTGTGTGTGAAGTTCGACGCTCCTCGCCTATGTGTTAGGTGCATTATGAAACTTAGGCGCATAAGTAATGCACCTAACATGTATTAAGGTTATAAACAGGCTGGAAGTAAGAGAAGTCATTAGAATAGCATGTCAGTGAATAGAAACTATGTTACTGATGCTGCTTGGAGGACCACAGGTCCCAGCAATACCTGTGCTGTGCTAGCTCTTGCTGTATGCAGAATAAAGGGTGAGAGCAGCAAAAATACATTTCAAATTTAATGTAGTTGAAATGTTAAATATAAAAATCTGAACAACATAATCAATGGTTTTTTTTAATATAAAATTTTTTTTTAGTTTCTATTAAATTTTAAAAAACATTTATAGGAGATATTTTTATATTTTTGGGATATTATATATTGTATATTAATTTATGTGATCATATTTTTCATTAGATTGAAATAATAAAATTTTATACAGTTTGATCATTATAATAAATCACTTTTTATTAATGTACTGGTGTACGTTGAGAAATATTGGACATTTTTGCCCCTCACAGCAAATCTCCACTTCAACTCCTCAGGCTCAGGCAGACCACATTGAAATAGGTCTGCCTGTTCGAGCAGTAATGCGCCTAGTTTTGCCGAACCACGCTCATAGATGTGTCTAATATTACGACTGTGGTGCGACACACCTCCATACCGCCCCCAGAACGTCCCCAGAATACTCCTTCATGGCACATTGTCGAATATTAAGAACAATGAGCCTAACACATACATTAGGTGCATTATACATCGTAGACTGCTCAGTTAGGTGCATTGTACGCCAGAAAAAGGGTGAAAAACCCTTTCATAAATATCGCCCTTAATGGTTGCAGTACTGAGCATGGAGATAATCAATGGCTGAGCTACTGTACATAAGACACTCTCTTGCTAAAGCACTGTATATGAGGACAACCTTTGTCTAGGGTATTGGAGGAGGCCTCTTTGTGGCACTGTTAAACGTTCAATATTTGATATCCTATTATGGCAAAGACTAAAATAGTTTGGTTATTATAATGAAACGTTGAACAATATTTTAGGGAGAGGCTTATGTGAATACAAAAATATCCCTACAGACTATTCTCAAAAATTGGCAACAATGTCACTGGGAAGCATAACTGATTTCCCACCAAAGTCATTTATGCACTATGCTTCTTTCCTTTCACATGATGCAGGATATGACAAAATGCCACATGATTGTTGAGGTAGAATCCAATATTTGTTGTATGGCTCTGCCACGCAAGGCTATTTGCTTGCTCTTAAAAATCAAAATTCAGGTCATATGGGCATCTCAATTCTTAGTTATATGCAAAGCAATCATGGAGGAGCTCAGTCCCTGCATGCACCCAGTACAAAGTGATAAAAATGGATATTCATTTAGAAAACGCTAATCCTTATTAGCATATATTTTTCATTTTATTTTTTTCCCATGCCATGAAATATGCTTCGTGCTGAATAATCTGAACACCTTTCAAATGTAAAACTGTGGATTATCCATACTTTGCCTCTAAATCCGGCCTTTAGTAAATGGAGGTATTTCTTTCTAGAACATTAGTACAAATAACGTAACACCCTTCAAATGAGGGAAACAGCTTGTAATTCATTGTTTGCTCGCCAGGCATATAATAACCACGCAGTTTGAGTAATACATTTCAGAAAATCACATTTAGAGATTTTTCCTCATTGTCCGAGGCAGCGGAAAAAGATGGTAAGGCAGAGGGGGAAATTATTTTAGATGGTGTGCTATTGTGATTTATTCTGGGCTCTGACAGAATCCTCTCTTTTAGATAATTGTTAGAGGATAATGACTTAGTTCCTTGGACCAGAGCTATCAAACCAAAGCAATTAAACGTCACCTTGAAATCTAATTTTATTAAAAATGGATATTTTATCAATTTTTGAAGTGGGCTTACAATCTACTTGTTCAACTTAACAAGTGTAAGGCCTCGTTCACACAGCTTATTTGGGCACGGATTGGCGCCGTACTCCGCGCCGGATTTGCGCTGCAGTACGGCACCAATCCGTCGCAGTAATTACGGTAATCCACAGCTCTCATAGAGAACAGTGGATTCCGTCGCTCCCACCCGCTCGGCGAATCCGCCGGGCGGGGAGAAACTGACATGCACATTATTTACGGCGCGTACGCGCCGTAAACAATGCATTGTCTATGGGGCCGGGAGCGGCGCCCCCGCCGCGCTCCGACCCCGCCCCCGCCCCGCCCCTTATTCACGGCGGATTTGTGAGCTCAATATGGCTCACAAATCGATCGGGAATAAGCCGTGTGAACACGGCCTAATTGTCCTTAGCCTGTTAAAGGTGATGGAGTTTTTTTATAGGAAAAATTTAATATTTTTTCCTTTCTTTTTGAACTTTGTTAATTGTCCTATTGAATTAATATGATTGGCAACTTTTTTTGATGTTTATGTTTAAAGTAAAACTTATGCCCAAAATAAAATTTCTATTTTTGGTGGTGTGTTAAAGATCTCGCCAACTCTTACACGACTGGAGACCATTGACAGGGTTCTTCTTCAAACTTTAAGCCTTTGTGCTTGTCCACAAAGGAACTAGATAGTTGTATGTTAACTCTATGACTTCTAGAAGAAAATATAGGCATGGTATCCCCAATTCTTACTGGGTGCTCAATGTGGGTAGATCAACCGGATTCTGTTCCACCATTTAAAGTGAAATTACAGGGTCAGTAAAATGAGCCTTCTACTATTCAGAAACACTTGTTGCACACTTGTTAATAGGTTGTGTCTGGTAGTAAACCTCAGCTCCATTGAAGTGTCAGAGCTGCAATGCCACACATAACCTTTGAACAGGTTTAACACTATTTTTCATTTCCTAATACTGTATAACCCCATTAGCTCCTAGAAAGTTCTTCATGCTATCCTATTCAACAACAGAAGTACAAGTCATCATATTACTTTATCATATAGGTATATGTTACATTTATATCCTCTGTTTATGTAATGCTTGTAGTCCAGAAGCTATGCTTTCTTTCTGAAAGTGTGCATAGCTGTTTTAGGATGTATACAAATGTTACATTTTGGTTATAATGATGCTTGTTTTACTAAAGGTGCTAAGGAGAAACAAGAAATTGAACTCATTAATCTACTTTAAAGGTTATGGAGAGCTGTTTCTGGTCACCTAGTCACTGACATGTATACAGTTCCCATCTGTCTTCTCTACTATTGTATCTATATGCGGTGTCAGACTGGGGTGCCTGGGGCCCATCAGAGAAGTTGATTTTGTGTCTCCCTGCCTCCGACATTAAAGGTCTAAAGTTCCCCTCCCCGAAAGATACCTAGATATAAAATAAATAATATAAAGAGCTATAATACAAAGTACTGAGTATAAAACCACTAAATAATGGTCATACAGTTACCAAATAACACTGCTACGCAAACCCAGTATCTCAAGGCTAATATTACCAAAAATTCCACTAAGACCTTATACCAGTATACCATGACCACATATTACCACTATATATCACAACCACATAGTGACTGAATAATTCACAATACCATTACTGAATATAAACCATTACACTACAACCAATATTACCATACAGTGACCATACAGTGGTAGATACCAGTTGTAGGCATGTGCTCTGCACACATGTAAGTGATAATAGTATCTATAGATAGATAATAACATGGTAGTCACCGGAAACGTCTTCTCTGACTCGTTCCCTTCTCTGACAAGTTATTCTTTCTCTCTTTTCTTCTCCATCCGGTCCAGACTGCCATGACTCGTCCCTGCAGAATTTAAGACACAGACATCTTAGACTCCTTACTTTTCCAGCACTTCCTTACCATTTACCACCTCTGTACAAACTCGCCATCCATAGTGCCCCCAAAGGTAATATTGAACCCCTTGTGCCCCACAAAGTTAAAGTGCTCCAGTTTGTGTACCAAATTTTCATCTTCTTTTTTGTCCCCATATAATAGATAAGTAAACCCCCAATATAATAAGTAGGCACACTCCCAAAAATAGGTAAACCCCCCTTTAAGTTGGTATTTAGGCCATTGGTAGGTAGATTTAAAGGTCACCTGTAGGTAGGTATAAAAACCCCCTCAAGGTATAGCCCCTGTAGGTAGGTAGACAGACCCCCTGTAGGTATATACATCCCCCTGTAGATAGATATATATGCTCGATGAAGGTGTATACAGTCCCTTGTAGGAATATAGATGCCGCTGTAGGTATGCAGACCATTGTAGGAATACTGCCCACTGATGATATACAGCATATGCTCCTTGTAGATCTATACGTGCCCCCTGTAGCCACAAACAGCCCCCTCTAGTTGTATACAGCCCTTTGTAGGTATAAATATATGCCCCCTGTAGTTGTATACAGCCCTCTGTAGGTATATGCATGCTCTCTGTAGTCGTATACTTCCCCCTATAGCCATGTATACATGCCCCATGTATACATGCATCCTGTAGCAATGTATACATGCCGCCTGTAGCCCTGTATACATGCCCCCTGTATACATGCCTCCTGTCATGCTCCCTGACTGTTAAAAATGAAAGAGTTACTCACCTCTTCTCTTTCCCCTGCTGAGCTTGCGTCTGGTATGGGGACATGTCTTTCTGTTTTATCAACCTAAATGTTGGAATAATACTTATTACTGTGTGCAACAACCACTTCTGTATGTATTGCATGTGTGAGCCTTTGTCAAGGGATATTGTCATTGTTGATAAAGTTAGGCTGTTTAAAAAAAAAAACACTGAGAGGAAGAGACAGCTCAGATCTTGTTTACTGCAGATGGACTGATAGATTCAGACATGTTCTCATGTGTGCTGAGAAGTTATACTTGTTCTCTTCAAGAATAAAGTTCCTTTTGCTGTTCAACTACTGGATAATGATCTGGATAATCTGCTGCTAACAGGTTATGGGCCCAGTATCCAAGTATCCCAGTATCCAAGTATCCCAGTATCCCAGAACAACAGTAAAGTGTGAACAGTGAGAAGATAAATCAGAAGATAAGATGGCTGCTAGTAGCAATCCTGTGAAATTCTCAGTGCCAAGCTTGACAAACCAGAACTACCAATCCTGGAAATTCAAGGTGAAGATGCTTCTAATAAGAGAAGGTACGTGGAAATATAAACAGGAGCCCAAGCCTGATCCTCCATCAGAGGAATGGATAGAGAAGGATCAGAAAGCACAGAGCACTATCTCCCTCACTATAGATGATGACCAGATTGTACACATATGCAAATGTAACACTGCAAAGGACATGTGGGAAGAGCTACAGAAAGTGCATGAAAGAACAAATCTCAGCAATAAGCTTTATCTAATGAGGAAATTGTATCAGTCCAAGTTAAGTAAGGGCCAGAATATGCAGGACTACATCAGAGACACCCTAGAAATAGTGGAGCGTCTGCGCGGAATAGGCGAAAACATAAAAGACTTCCATGTTGCTGCACTGTTACTCAGCGGTCTCCCAGAAAGCTATGACAAACTGGTCACTGCACTAGATGCAAGGCCTGATGATGAGCTCACATTAGAGTATGTGAAAGGCAAGCTTGTGGATGAATACAAGAGAAAAACAGAGAGTACAAGCAGCAGTGATGTGTCCACCGCAGAATCTGCATTAAAGACTCAGGATCATACAACACATAATAGTCATATAAAGGAAACACGTGAATGCTTTGTATGCAGGAAAACTGGTCATATAAAGGCAAATTGCAGAGTCTGGAAAGCAAAAATGAATCAGCTTAAAGAAAAAAGGGAACAATCAGAAAGCCAAAAGTGCTATTAAAGAAAAAAAGGACACTGTGTGTGCTGAATCAGCATTTATTACAAGTACAGGCAGATCAGCAAGACATGTATGGTGCATAGACTCCGGTGCCACAAGTCACATGACAAGTAACAGAAGTTTATTTTCTAACCTGGACAAAAGCAAATCAGAAAAAGTCATCTTAGCCAATGGTCAGTATATAACTTCCGAAGGAATAGGAGATGGCTACCTCCACTGCCAAGTCTCTCCAACAGAAACCAGAAAGATCCAAGTAAAGATGTGCTCTATGTTCCAAATCTTGAAAGCAACTTGTTATCAGTGAAAAACTCACGAGACAGGGGAATATAGTTACTTTTATGGATGACAGCTGCATCATCACAAGAGAGGGTCATACTCTTGCAAAAGGAAATATCAAAGATGGATTGTACCAGTTACAATATCAGGAGGCTGTTTATACTGTCAAACAAGAACATGAGAATTGTATCCATGTGTGGCATCGACGTCTTAGGCATAGGGACCCAGAAGCAATAAAAAAGCTAGTTCAGGAAGAGCTTGCTAATGGCGTTAAAATTGACCAATGCAGTCAGAAGATGAAGTGTACTAGCTGCCTTAAAGGTAAAATGACAAGGAAATAATTTCCTAAACACAGCACCACTACATCAGCACAGCCACTGGACTTGATTCATACAGATGTGTGTGGTCCAATGAGTACTCAAACACCTGGAAAGAAGAGATATTTTTCTCACATTTTTTTATGATTACCCCCGATATAAACTTGTGTACTTGTTTCACAGCAAAGATGAATTTGCAGAGAAACTAGAAGAGTACCTAGCTGAAGTATCCAACAAATTTGGAAGAATGCCAAAGACATTGCGTGCTGACAATGGAACTGAACACACACGTGGAAAGGCACAAGCCATATTAAAAAAGAATTGAATCGGTGTTCCAGACTACCATACCATACCACCCAGAACAGAATGGTGTCGCGAGAGAGGAAAAACCGAACTCTTTGTGAAAGTGGAAGAAGTATGCTTTTTGATGCCGAGTTACCAACAACATATTGGGGAGAAGCAATAATGACTGCTTGCTATCTTCAAAACAGATTACCAGGGAAACAACCAAATAAAAAACAATATGAGCAAAGGACAAAAATGTAGCCTACATTAAAGCACATAAGAATAGTTGGAAGTAAAGCATTTGTGCATGTTCCTAGAGAAAAGCGTACAAAATGGGAAGCTCATGCAAAGGAAGGAGTCCTGGTAGGCTACAGTGAAACCCAAAAAGGATACAGAATCCTGCACCCAGAGACCAACAAGGTGACAATCAGCAGAGATGTAGTAATAGATGAAAACTCTGTATCACTCAAATTTCATGAAGTTACTCCAGTAATTCCATTTGAGCCACAGAAGCAACCACAGTCACAAACTCAAGAAAACAAGGAAGAAGACGCTGAAGTGTGGGTCGACTCTCAAGTTACTGAAGAGGAAACTGTAATACCTGCTGAACCTTCAATCAGGAGATCCAACAGGTGCAACAAAGGTATTCCAGCTAAACGCCTGTCCTACATGGTGAAGACACATTGTGAGTCAGAGCCTCAGTCATGGAAGAGATGCAACTATTAGCAGTCCATGAAAAGCAGAAATGGATTAAAGCTGCAGATGAAGAAATGGAATCTCTTCAACAGCTTCAGACATGGAAGATTACCAAGCTACCACAGGGTAAGAAAGCAACTGGATGTAAGTGGATTTTCAAAACCAAGTATGACTCTGATGGTAACGTGCATAGATTCAAGGCAAGACTAAGTTGCAAAAGGGTACTTACAAAAATATGGAGAAGATTATGATGCTACATTTTCTCCAGTCGCTAAACAAACAACATTTAGAGTGTTAATGTCTGTAGCAGCGGTGCAAAGCATGAAAGTAAGACATTATGACATTAAGACAGCTTTTCTAAATGGTGACATTGAAGAAGAGGTGTATATGACTCAACCACAAGGTTATATTAAAAAAGGAGAAGAACATCTTGTGTGTAAACTGCAAAAATCTCTTTATGGCCTAAAACAATCATCAAGAGCGTGGAACACTAAGATGAATGACGTTCTGCTGAAAGAGGGATTTAGAAGAAGTCAAGCTGATCCGTGTTTATACACTAAATGTACAGCAGATAAGTGGATGTATGTTCTTCTGTATGTTGATGATGTCATCATAAGCTCATCAAGAAGAAGCTGAAATTACAAAAGTAGGAACAATTTTGAACCAACATTTTTGAAACAAAGGACCTTGAAATGTGACACATTATCTGGGAATCCAGATCCCAGAGAGAAGAAGATGGAAGTTTTCCTTCTCAACCAGAAAGCTAAATTGTCACAGTCCTCAACCAGTTTGGAATGTCAGAAGCCAAAGGCATTCAAACACCAATGGATCCATCTATACCTAAAGTTGGAAGGAGAAAGATGATCTACTACCTAACAATGAGAGTTACAGAAAAGCAGTGGGGGCACTTCTATATATAGCCACAACTACTCGTCCTGATATCACAGCGACAATGGTATACTGTGCCGACGTGTAAGTAAGCACGTCAAAGAGACTGGAATGCAGTTAAAAGAGTCCTTCAATATCTGAAGCAAACTCAAGACATGAATCTAAAAAATATCTGCAAATGGGTGATCTAAAGCTCACAGCTTACGTGGACACAGACTGGCCGGAGATTTAAGTGATCGAAAGTCAACAAGCGGTTACTTATTTAAATTAGGAGAAAGTCCAATTTCCATGGTCAAGCAGAAAGCAGTGTCAGTTGCGTTAATCATCTACAGAGGCAGAATACAATCTTCAGAGCTCAATGCCAGTCAAGAAGTAATTTGGTTGAACCAAACTGTTAGAGGATCTTGGTAAAACTCCAACTCAACCTGTTAGGATTTATGAAGACAACCAAGCATGTATTAAACTCAACAGCAGTGAAAGGATCAATGCCAGGACCAAACACAATGATGTAAGACATCACCACTTGTGAGATTTAGTGGAACATGGTATCATTGACTTTGTCTACTGTGAAACTGACAAGATGATAGCTGATGCCATGACAAAGCCATTGCCAAGAACCAAGTTTGAAGATTTCAGGAATATGATGGGACTAATTGGATAAGTAGTTGTTGAGTGGGGGTGTTGGAATAATACTTATTACTGTGTGCAACAACCACTTCTGTATGTATTGCATGTGTGAGCCTTTGTCAAGGGATATTGTCATTGTTGATAAAGTTAGGCTGTTTAAAAAAAAAACACTGCGAGGAAGAGACAGCTCAGATCTTGTTTACTGCAAATGGACTGATAGATTCAGACATGTTCTCATGTGTGCTGAGAAGTTATACTTGTTCTCTTCAAGAATAAAGTTCCTTTTGCTGTTCAACTACTGGATAATGATCTGGATAATCTGCTGCTAACACTAAAGCTACATAATATCTTGTAGGGCCTTCTAATTATACATACCTGTTTATGCTTTTAAGCCAAAAGATCTTTAAGCACATGCATCAAACTCAAGGGCCATGGGGCCAATCTGGCCCACAACGTGATTTAGTGTGGCCTGCGAGAGCTTAGACTCTAGGCTCTCGCAGGCCACACTAAATTAAATTGTGAGCCTTAGATAAAGTCAGCAGGGATGAACAAGGTCCTTCCTTCCCTTTTCTTCACGCAACAGTATCTAACGAAAGTGCATTGTAATAGGTATCATTGTTAGTACATAACAAATATATATAAACTGCTGGTATAGAACCTCCCAGGTTCCTTTTCTGATTATATGAGCAGGGGGGACCACACCCACTCCTGTTCTCTATCATACAACCCTTTATGTCACAGAGCTCAGCTCCTGTCCTCTGTCATATAACCCTACATGAAAAAATTGGTACTGGAAAATATAGACATTTGTCTGCCTGATGAAGCTGAGCACATGTATCGGCGAAACGCTTTGCATCTGTCTCCTCTTTTTACAGACTTATTCAAAAGGTCTGACTTATTTTATAGTTTAATCAGTGGTTATACTTTATTTATTTAATAAAAAGATAAATTCTATTTGGGATTATATCCCTTATTTTATTCGGCACTGGCATTGCTACTTTTATCAAAAGCGCAAGACCCTATCTTTTCTCCTTAAATTTTCTTTTGCCACACAAAAATAAAATTTAATTGCATATAACTCTATATATCACAGAGCTCAGCTTCTCTCCTCTATTTTATAACCCTATATATCACAGAGCTCAGCTCCTCTCAATTTATCATATAAACATATATATCACAGAGCTCAGCTTCTCTATCATATAACCCTATATATATATCACAGAGCTCAGCTTCTCTCCTCTAGTATATAAACCTAAAATATCACAGAGCTCAGTTCTCTCCCCCCTATCATATAACCCTATAAAATATCACAGAGCTCACTTCTCTCCTCTATTTAATAACCCTATATATCACAGTAGCTCAGCTCCTCTCAATTTATCATAGTCATAGTTTGTTGTAAGGCCAAAAAAGACAAGTCGTCCATCAATTTTCAGCCTGTTGTGCTAAGGTGTTGATCCAGAGGAAGGCAAAAACCCCCAATAGGTAGAAGCCAATTGTCCTCATTTTAGGGAAAAATTCCTTCCTGACTCCAATCTGGCAATCAGAAAAATCCCTGGGTCAATGAGCCCTCTCCTGAATCCAGTTACTGTAACTTGTTATATTATTACGCTCCAAAATGCATCCAAACCCTTTTTGAACTCGTTATGAATTCACCAAAGACAAGTCCCCCTCTGCAGAGAATTCCATATCTCACTGCCCCTTACAGTAAAGAATCCCTTTCTATGTTTATGTAGAAACTTTCGTTCCTCAAGACGTAGAGGATGCCCCCTTGTTCTAAAATAAGCCCTGTGTATAAATAAATCTTGGAGAGATTTCTATATTGACCTTTGATGTATTTAAACATATTTTTATGTCCCCCCGAAGCCTTCTTTCTCTAAAACTAAATAACCCTAATCTTGCCAATCTTTCTGTGTACTGTAGTCCACCCATCCTTTTATTATTTTTTTGCCCGCCTTTGTTTCCTGTTCAAGCTCTACAATGTCTTCCTGTGCACTGGTGCCCAAAAATGGGAAAACAATATTCCATTTGTGGTCTAACCCAGTGACTTGAATAATGGGGGAATAATATTCTTTATCATGTGCATCTATGCCCCTTTTAATGCACCCCATGATCCTAAAATTGCTTTGGCTGCTGCTGCCTGACCTGGCTGCTACAATTAAGTTTTACTGTCCACCAGGAAATTTCCCCAAGTCCTTCTCCATGTCACTTTTACCCAGTGTTTTTCATTTAACATATAAAACATGTAATGGGTTTTCTCTTCCCCATGTGCATAACCTTGCATTTATCAGTGTTAAACCTCATCTGCCATTTCCCTGCCCAGGCCTCCCAACTTATCCAATCCCTTTGTAATAACATATTATCCTCTATTGTTGTTGATTACTTTACAGAGCTTAGTATCGTCTGCAAAGATCGATATTCTACTGTGTAATCCCTGTGTAAGATCATTAATGAAAATGTTAAAGAGGATAGGGCCCAATACTGACCCTTGGGGTACCCCACTAGTAACAGCAATCCAGTCTGAGTATGTACCGTTAATTATTACCCTTTGTTTTCTATCAGTGAGCCAGTTACTTACCCACTTGAAAAAGACGGAAACAGAAACATGGCCATACTCACTGCTAGTAAAGCTGAAGTGAGCCTAAACACAGCACAGAGGCAGCACACGCCCCCATGCTATTAAAGAAAAATACCCAGGTGCAGCTAATGGGTAGTGTCCCATACATCTCTCCACTAGGTGGACAGAAAGCTGCACCTTAAATTGACATCTATTCACATAGCATGCAAAAAAGCAAAAAAGCCACAGTACCATACGTTGGGAAACTATACAGATACAAAAATACCCATAAGACAACCGCTCTCACACCTTCCACGCATGGGGGGGGGGCGGCCGCTGGTATTCTACTTGCATCCAGTCCCCAGTACTGTTGGGCAAAAAAACTATTTTACATACTGGAAAAACATCAAATATGAGGTATTGGTTAACATAATGGCCATTATATTGTAAGCCTGCAAGCCAAACGTCACGGCTCCTCATCTATTGCAGGTCCCTACACTCCCTTAAAATCACAAAATATACAGAAAAGGGGAAAAAATACTCAAGAAAAAGACGGAAACAGAAAACATGGCCATACTCCACTGCTAGTAAAGCTGAAGTGAGCCTAAACACAGCACAGAGGCAGCACACGCCCCCATGCTATTAAAGAAAAATACCCAGGTGCAGCTAATGGGTAGTGTCCCATACACTCTCTCCACTAAGGTGGACAGAAAGCTGCACCTTAAAATTGACATCTATTCACATAGCATGCAAAAAAGCAAAAAGCCACAGTACCATACGTTGGGGAAACTATACAGATACAAAAATACCCATAAGACAACCGCTCTCACACCTTCCACGCATGGGGGGGGGGGGGGGGCGGCCGCTGGTATTCTACTTGCATCCAGTCCCCAGTACTGTTGGGCAAAAAAACATTTTACATACTGGAAAAAAATCAAAAATGAGGGATTGGTTAACAAAATGGCCCTTATATTGTAAGCCTGCAAGCCAAACGTCACGGCTCCTCATCTATTGCAGGTCCCTAACACTCCCTTAAAAACAAAATATACAGAAAAAGGGGAAAAAATACTCAAGAAAAAGACGGAAACAGAAACATGGCCATACTCACTGCTAGTGAAGCGGAAGTGAGCCTAAACACAGCACAAAGGCAGCACACGCCCCCATTCTATTAAAGAAAAATACCCAGGTGCAGCTAATGGGGGAGTGTCCCATACATCTCTTTCCCCTAGTGGACAGGAAAGCTGCACCTTAAATTTACATCTATTCACATGCATGAAAAAAGCAAAAAAGCCACAGTACCATACGTTGGGAAATAACAGATAAAAA
>JAODAL010038939.1:0-38604 GCA_025379985.1 Phyllomedusa bahiana | reverse complement strand
ACTTTACTAGGGTCAACGTTTCGGGAGAGTCCCTCCTCTTTCCCCAAGCACAAACGCCCCAATATCGAAACTTCCTTTTTTCCCCTCATGAAACTTTGTAAATAAATCTTTTTAAAAATGGGTTCAAACCTATGTTTTAAACACAATCCCCACATGTAATAAAAAAATCCTTTAAACGAACATTAAAAAAAATCCCTGAGTTTTAAAGATTTTCTTTTAAAACCGGTTTTTGGACCCATTGTATTTTAACCCTTTTAAAAATCAAAGCTCCCTCCCTTTGCACAGTCACTTCTTAAAATTCTTTTCCCTTTTTCACTTTTTTAAAACCTTTTTCAAAAACGGCACCATGGGTTAATTTTTCGGAAAAGTTATGTTTTAAATAAATTAAGCATGTGCAAACACTGAGGGATACTTTTTTTAAAAAATTTTGGCTTTAAATTTTTATTGTAACAATTAGTAGAAAAACAGCTTAAACTTTGTACAAAAAAGGGTTTTAATTTTTGCCCCTTGTAAGCAAAAAACGCACGGTGATCCAATGCCCAAATGAATGGTAGGTAAAATTTCACTTTTGCAACAGCATAGTTTTTGGGCGTCTCCTCTCACTTTTTGGGAAAGAGAAACGGCGGGAGGCCAGCTGGACATGGGGGCGGTAAGCGCAGGGGGTGCAACGTTTCGAGCATCCCTGCTGGTGTGGTTGGATGTGCCGCAGACGTCGCAGTTCATCCACTCTACACTGTGGTGGACCGTGATTAGTTGGAAAGCTATTTCTCCCTTTATATTGGCGGAGACATATGAGATAATTAGTTTTAACAGCTGTATTAGGGTGTTGCATATATTTCTTATTGGTCTATTGGGGTTTAAATAACACAAAGTAAAGAGTTACTGTTCCCCATGACTTAGTCAGGTGGTGAAACACGTATTGGGTTTTCAGTGCCTCTCATATTGTTCTGAATGAGCATTTTACTACATTGATCACTCAGCTTGGAGGTTACTTTTGGCAATTCTATTGCGCTTTAATGCTGTATTTGTATTATGCATACATTTACCTTTTCTGTTGAGTTGATCTCTTAATTAATTGCTTACTGATTCTCTATACAGTTCCATATGAGGCTATACCCACATTGCTACTATAGCTTGTATTGTCATTATGGGCGACATGTATGATCGGGAGTTGCGCCTGTTTTCTGGCGAAAACTGCGTCTCACCGTGTCGAATCCCCTGTCGGACGCAGGGATGCGATCTTAGCCACTTTCGGTTACGCCTAACATGGAGGGGCGTGCAATGGGCGTGCCGTGGGTGTTCTGGGGCGGGACGCGGCAAATTCGAAAACTCCGAGTCATGCATGATCGCGGGTCGGCAAAGTGAGGTGCATTGCAGCACTTTACAGCTCTGACAGGCAGACCTAGTTGAATGTGGTCTATCTGAGCGGAGAAGTTGAAGTGGAGCATGGTATTCTTGTAATGTGCTATAGTTCTACACTTACAGCAGTACACTACAAAAAATAATGAATTTGCAGATTAAAAATTCAAAACTGCGAGGCCCCAATACAACCTTTGTTGTATAAAAGTTTAAAAAAAACTTTCAAACATCTGCATTGGCTTATGTGATGTTAAATTAGTGTAATTTCCACGGACTTTGGAATATATTTTGTAGTGGAGATTTTTTTCTTTGAAGCTAATATATACATTTTCATTAATGTTATTGTAAAAAATGTAATAATACAAATTTATTTAATTGTTCCAGCACTTGGAAAATGTCTGGGTTTTTTAAGTTATTCATTTCAATGACCAATCCATTTTATTCTTATACTGTAATGTATTTCCGACGCAAAATCCATTCCGGAATTACATTGTAAATACGTGCCACACTTTGTGATGCGTATTTGCAACGGATTTGCAACGGATTTCGCATCGGAAATACATTCCCCATTATTTACTACGTTCCGCACTGCGCCTCACACACTGGCGAGGCGCAGGGAACTTTACATCGCATGTATGAGAGCACCTCGGGCGCCGACATAAATGAGGCGCAGCTTTCACTAAAAATCCTGTGAAAACGGGCGCTCTGATGCGCCGATCTTCATACATATCACTCTATGTGTTTTTTTCATGTATTTTTGATTCAAATAGTTTATTTTTTAATAGGTTTGGTTTGTTTGGCGTGGCTGTTAGTATTTTTCAGCCTATATTATATGTATTTTTTCTGACTTTTTGGTTTTGTTTTTGCCATTTTTCTTAATTGTATCAGATTGTTATATCTTCAGTGTTGTCCCATTAAAAAACATACAATATTTCCAGAAACATGAGGGGTGTACTCACTTTTGTGAGATACTGTAGATGGAATGTTAAAAGTGTAATATTGTACTGGAGCCCGAGCCCCTAACATCTAAATACATCTTCACTTTTTACATCATGGTGACTTTAAAAACACACTCAATTCTTAAATGGTCTTAACTAGCTCATTCTGGTTCTAGCCATCTTTGTACGGAAATAGCTAATGGCTGTATATTAGCGTTAAGTCATGTTTTTTTTTACAAAACTATAGAGAAAGGTTTCTAAAAGCAACAAGCTGCCTTCCAGCCTACTACTAAGCCTTGTTACTTTTCACAAACATATTGGCTTCTATACATGCAAACAGATGGAGAAGGAGGGAAGAAAAATTGGTATCTATGTTTAACACAAATCCTTTGTTTTTTCAAAATGTAAGGTTTTCAAAAATGGGAGAATAAAAACCAAATACACAACATCTGCGCTACTTCGAAATGTGCAAGAAAAGTACACTTACATTGCAATTTGTGATGGAAACATAGTAGTCAGCAAGAGTTATATATTTTAATGTTGTTTTCCCACAAATAACCTTTAGAATACATGGTTCATTAGAAATGCTGAAACAACATAATGGAAAAATCAATGTTACAAAATACAAAAAATACAATTACAACAAGGTGTGGTAAGTTTATGAGCTTATTTTTACATTTATACTAATTAATAATGCATGTTCTCACAGTGTTCTTCTGATAAGACAGTCTAGAGCAATTTCTGTAATAGTCATTAAAGTTGTGTCCAGGTTTCACCTGAACTGTCTAATGAAGCAGATATTTATTATAATGAGGGATTTATCCATTTTAAATTTATTAGAAAAACTGTGACTCTTAACAATCTTGCACTTGGACCTGCCTCGTTGTTGACAACCTTTGTGCTCACATTTCATACCATCTATAACAGGGCACCTAATGGGAAGATGGCTATGTAGCACTCCTTATTAAAGCCAATGGGTCTTTTAGAAGGTTCAGCTTATTAGCAGACCCCCATCTTTCAATTATGTCTCAATGTTGAAATAGGCTAACTCATTGCCAAGAGACAGATCCAATAGTAAAACAATAGTAAAACAAAGATTAATTCCCTAGATTCTGCTCCTTGTCTAACTTTCAGCCTTTATCCACTAGCAAGTCAACAAGTCCACTTTGAACATGGCCAATAAAGATCAAGTTCCTGCTGTGGACAATTGCCACTACAGGGAGCTTAGTGAAGACAGATCTATACAGCATTGGGCTTATTGATAAACCAGGCTTCAGTAGACTCATTAGCTTTCCTTAAAGGTGGCTGCAAATAGCAAGAATTGTATCATTCAATGCTATGAATGTGAGAAGAAAAAGGAGAAACTTAGTACTGTAAAGTATTTGAAAGAGTGGACATTCACTTTATAGTAATCATCAAGCCTTTATTTGAATAGGTTAAAAGTTCTGTGCTTGTTTATTACTTCAGATGTCTTATTATAAATTGAAACTTTGCTTTTCTAAAAGGCAAGTATGCATAGACGATCAGGCTAGGTTGCTGTGAAAACATGTAAGAAAGTCATCCTGTTATAGGAGAACATGAATGTAGGACTCCTATTAATTCTAATGGCTTTCATTGTAATAGATTTATAACAGTGAGGCTGCCCACACTAAGCCTGTACACAGAATGTACAGAAACCCACATTACACAATCTGCAGCACAGATCCCGAGATGTTTTTCTGCCATATTTTAAGCAAAAGAACATTTTCATGATTATCTTACAAAGCAGAATCTTTTTGTCATCTTTGGCAGTCCATATGAATTTCCATTTACTGTTAGTGGTAATGAGAGAAAGACAAAGTCAATAATCAAGGTTGAGAGAAATGCTACAGTTTACATATCATAACATATATTTATCATTTGTCAAATATATTGTTTATAATATAATTCATCTTAAAAAAGTTTCAGAAATATAATGCATATGGCTCGGTTCACATTTTGTTTTAACAGTATTTATAGGCATTATGCTAGGGTATGCCACCAATTTATATGCCAAGTATATCCATTTGCAGTATAAAGTATTTAATGCAAAGCACAGCAGAACCAGATCCCATTAGGCAAACCCTTTCCCAAAGTTTTTATGGGCATCTGATGATCCAGGCTGTAACAAGAACAAAACATGTAAGCCTCCGCTCACATCTTGTTTTATAGAATGTATAGTTCATATGCTTGTAAAATCTCCAGATAAAAAAAAGGACACAAAAAAAACAATTTTCAAATGACATGTCTGGATATGCAAAATAGACCAAAAACATAGGTTTCTCAAAACATTACAAATACAAAAAGAGACACCTATGAGAAAACCTCATGCATAAAAAATGCTTTTATTAAAAGAATATTAGAAACTTCACTCACCCTACATTAACCCTACCGAAAGAAAATAACTCCTCCTACCTATATCAGAGTAACCGCTCCGATAAGGGTGACCCCGAACTGCAGCCTGTTCCTCACAAACTAAAAATTTTCAATTCCTGGGTACAGACTAAGTAGACAATACATGATTAAGTAGAGCTACATATTACAGATGTACATCATATTAAATAAACATGCCAACTGAAACAAGTGGATGACTATTAGCAATTAGAAGACAAGGGTCTCATGTTTAGTGCGCTAAAAAGTGAAAGGGACTATGGGCAACAAAGAAAGTCTTACACCTAGACACTTTTCATACATGAGACCTAAAAAGTCTGTTTCATATATCAACTGTCAAACACCCATAAATACCATCACAATACATACGTACAAAATAAATAATCATTCCTACGTATTTCTCCCATTAATAAAGCAAGTTCATCAGGGAACAAATCTATTGCGTTAACAAAAATATTCAAAGAAATATAATTCACAAAAAATTGTGAGAATGGGTCAGCAATATTAAATCGGTAAACCAGTGAGAAGAATTTGTTAAACAGAGATCAATTGTTACAACACTGTGGTATTCGTCCAACAATGACCAACAAAATGTTGTTAAACAAGTCAGTAGAAGATATCTACAAGACAAATATCAATTGCAACAGTAATGTAACATTACTCCAACAAAATAGGAATAAAAAAATTATTGTAACAGTTATACGAATACAGTGATCCCTCAACATACAATATTAATTGGTTCCAGGACGACCATTGTATGTTGAAACCCTAACTAATGGAAAATTGGTAATTGGTTCAGAGTCCTCAAAATGTCATCTAACATAATGCAAAATAAAGATGAAAGAAAAAGAAGATAACTAATCTAGATAAAGGAAGTCCTTACACATAACAGTCAAAAAGCTGCTGAAATCTGGAAATCACTTTTTTATTTGAGGACAGGAGCTTCTTCTGGTCATGTACTTTATAAACAATGTATCCGTATAAAAATTAAATTGGGCCTTTACCTGATGCCAAAGGAGACGCTCATACCAGCACATGTAAAAAGCAGTACAGAACATGTAGTACCACACTGTACTGTAGAAAGGTACTACTAAACCACCAATTAATCCATGCACTTTAGTAAAACAAGGGTTTTACAAGTAAAATATTGCTGATAATTGGTTGGATCAGTGTCTAAACACAACATACAATGTCCCAGGAAAGACCACTGTATATTAAAAATATTGTAACCCGAGAGCATTGTAACTTGGGAGACCACTGTATGTAGACAATGTTAGCTAGATCAAGATTAATGATATCAACAGTATAGCTATGTCAATCAGGCTCAATTGAAGAATGATTGCAACAAATAAGATTAAAGCAATAACAAGTAGGAAAAATCTGATCTCCAAATACACATCCAAATAATACAAAATAATAGGTATCTGATACACCAGCATTAATAAAAAAGAACAAATAATGTAAGCAGGGGTGTCAAACTCAAACAGTCAGTGGGCCAAATGTAAAAATTTGGACAAAGTCGCAGTTCTACCTGAATATTTGCTAAAAAAAAAGTTACAAATGAGGAAGTATTTCCTTCTCAACAGATATAAAGATGGAAACAAACTTAAAGGGGTAATCCAAAGAAAAAAAAACCCTGATGACCTATCCTGGACAGGCCATCAATTTTGTAGATACTAGTTGTATGTAGGTGCTCTGCAGACATATAAGTTATTGCAGTGCAGTTACATTTAGTGACTCACAGGAGACATTTCCTCTGATTGCAGTTGTTCACTTTCCTATACACCTACCTACTGGTTTTTTTATATACTTTCTTACCTAATGGGGGTTTAGACAGAAAAGCAAAGTGATTCTGTGGGTGATGGGGAGTCACCCATCGTTCCTTTATAGGCCCCCATTAGATAGGTATAGAGACCCCCCCTTCCAAGTAGCTAGTTATATAGGTCTCCTCAGTAGGTAGGTATATAGGTACCCTTAGTAGGTAGTTACTTTTGGTAGGAAGATCTATAGACCCCCCTTAGTACGTAGGCAGATATATATGGCCCACTGCAGGTAGTTTATAATGTCCCCTACAGTTGAAAGGTAGGTATATAAGCCCCCTAAGTACGGGGACCCCCGCAAAAAACCCCACAAAATAAGTAGGTATATAGGTCAGCACAGTAATTTGTTGGGTATATAGGGTCCCCAAATAAGTTGATAGTTATATAGGGCCCCCAATATGTAGGTAGATATATATGACCCCCAACAGGTTATTAGTTATGTAGAGCCCCCCAGTATGTAGGTATGTGTATATATTTTCCCCCAGTAGTTTATAGATATATAGAGCTCCCAGTGTGTAGGTAGGTATATATGTCCCCCCAGAATGCAGGTATATTTGCACCCCTGTAGATATAATTGATAGGCCCTTCAATAGCGTAAATATATAACTGATAGGCCCCCCGAGTATGGTAGGTCTATATGGCAAATTAAAAATAAAAAAACTAACAGTACTCACCTCTTTCCTGTTCTCCCTGTTGATCGCTGCTCCCAGTTCTTCTTCCTGGCACAAGCAGCATGACATCATCATGCCACGCAGGCAGCATCATGACATACTTACACTGCCTGTGCTGGATGCTCCAGAGTGCCGCAAGCCTGCTTGCGACCCACAAGAGTTCTCCGCGGGGCAGCAGCGTTCAAGTGTATGTGCATCCATAGGACCCACATACACTTCAAGAGACTATTGGCGCTCTGAGCGCTCTGAACCCGGCGACTTCTGGCGGGCCAAATCTGACTGAATGGCAGGCCAGATTTGGCCCGCGGGCCAGAGTTTGACACCCCTGATAGGAGGGTAGTACAGACAGCCTCAATTACAGGGTATGTATACAAGCCACATTATAATAGATGTCTCAAAGTAGGTAGCATAATTATGCTAGATGAAAAAAGCAATGTGCATAATAACAATACTTGTTAACTAATGAAGTACTAATTATAGATATACAGACATCCTAAACATAACACATAGATAGTAAATCAAATACACCCATGGAATGCTAGAATAAAACCCAAATATAGAAAGATCGTAATAATACTTATCTTAAAAGATGTCACAGCATGTCTACTCCCCAATCATATGTTCCCAAGATGCTTGAGCCCACATTCTTTTCTTATCGGGGCAGTTACTCCGAAATAGGTAGGACAAGTTCTTTTCTTTTGGTTGGGTTAGTGTAGTGTGGGTACATTTTCATTTAATATTTATCTAATAAAACATTTTGATCCATAGGGTTTTTTCGTAGGAGTTTTTTTTCCTATATTTCAAAATATCGAGAGAATTTGAAGCAGCTGAAAGAGCATACCACATGGTAAACCCTTTCTCTATTAAAACATATAGTCAACTTTTCAATATAAGTAAGAAATACTGACATATACCACCGAACCATAAGCTATGCTGTATATATAGCTATGTGTTATTCTACATACTGTTACTATGTATTCCTTTATATGTACATGCATTGTGTAGGTGTTTGAAGAAGTGATGTCACAATACTCCTATTAATTCTGGAAAGCATGTCAGGAGATGCAGAGCAGGGGTAGGTTAGACTGGTGCATCCTGACTAAGACAATTATGAAATAAATTCTCACTGTTGCTAAAGTTTCCTGTCATTGCGGCTTGGCCTTTCCACAACTCAAGATACAGTTATGAAATTTTAAATGTTGAAAAGCTTCATATATTATCTATCAGATAAAAATATTTGTTTTTTTTTTCCCTGGGAACATATTTTTAGGATTGCTAGAAAAAAATTTTCCCTCAGTTTTCTATCACACAAGACTTACCATTTTCACGTAATTTAAATATTGGGAATCATTATCTAATACAAAGTTCAAGCTTCTCGAGAGATGAGCCAGCTCATGGAAGATTTTAGGTACTGCAGCCAAGAAGTGTTTAAAAAAATCTTCAAATTTTATTATTCCATTAAAAAGTCCCAAGACATGGAAACAATCATAGTGAACGGAAGATGCAGCAGCTAGATGGTAGCACAGCTAAATGCTGATGATTTTTTTAAACACTTTCCGGCTGCAGTATATAAAATCTTCCATGAGCTGTCTCATCTCTCGAGAAGCTTGAACTTTGTATTACTACGGGATTGCACCCGGAGCCGTGCTTTGATTGAAACAACAAACAACAAGGATTGGACGTGAGGTGAGCTGTTTTTTCTTTACTACTTGCACTCATTATCTAATAGGTATACAGTGGAGTTCCCTGGTCTCTTCACTGTAAATTTGTATTTGAAATACATTGTCATGACGGTACTTTTTGTTCCCATTACTCTCATGTCTCTAACAGCAGGAGCATAGAGGCCCATCTACACGACAGGCTTCTACTATGTAAATGTAAAACTTGTTCGATAATCCACTGGAGTTCTGGTATAAAAAAAAAAACACATCACAAACATCTCTATGTCAGATCTGCATCTGAAGATGAATCCCATAGAGATAAATGGGACTCTTTTTCTGAAAAAAACCTTCCATTTTCTATCCTGGAAGATGGCGTTCTCTTGGCCATAACCTCCGCTAAATGCGTCTGAAAGTTACAAGCGTTGGGGCCAAACAAACTCTATGTTGTATTCTGCCAAAACAGGATAATCCTTCGGTTCCTAAAGTTCCCTCACAAACCAACATCAGAGTGTTTGCCTTCCGGCCCTTGAGGAACCGCTACCACACAATAGAATCTTTCTCTCCTTGATATGGTAAGATAGCTAAAAATCTATCTCCAAAGGATGGCTTCTTTCAGGAAAGATGAAATTCTGCTCCCCTTTCGCGGGTAAAAAGAATGAAAAAACTTCTAAGTTACCATTCCCCCGGGATCATAAGCTTTGTATATGTTGTAGGTCAGAAGCTCTGGAGTACCCCCCTTTTGTTCAAGTCATAGTACTGGGTGTACGGGCCCCTGGGGCACGCCCCGGGTCCGGCCGTCTGTGTCCTACACCTAGCGGAGCCCCGTCCGCAGCGGGTTGGGGGTCGCTCACCCCCCCCTTTCCCCCGGGGCCGGCGTTCACTTACCCGGGCCACGCCCTTTTTGCCTGTCTCGTCTCCCGGCACTTAGCCCGCCCCTAGAGCGCCCGCAGGGGCATTTTAAAAATTTAAAGGGGGCATGCGCGAAATTGGTCATTGCCGGGGATGCTTATTTTAGCCCGGGCCTCTTCGGGCGGCCCTCGGGTCCTTGGGTGTTTTTCCATTAAAAAAACCCTTTCCCTTTTTTGCCCTAGTCTCCCACCCGTGTACCAAACCTCCAGTCTACGTTTCCCCGACCACGAACCCTTTGCCGCCAGCCCTGCCTTCTGCCTGTCTACGTTTCAAAACCCAGAGCCCCGCCCTGACCTCCTCCCTGCCCCCCTCCCGACCCTCCCTCCGTTGTACTTCCCCCTCCCCTTTGGGCCCGCCACCGCAGGCAAGCCCCGCCAGTGGAAGTGACCTCTAACTCCCCCGCAGAAAGACCATCCCCTTTGCGGCGGGCTTGGTGAAACCGGGCCCCTTTTAGATTCCACCCCCGGGTGTGGGCTTAGTATCCCTGGGGGGGTGGCCCAGTGGACCACCTCAGCCCTTTTACAGTGGGATCCGGCCATGGATCCCGCCAAGGGTCCGTTACCCGCCTGGCGGATCTGACGACCTTTGTTGCTGCCAGTCACAGCAACTGGGAAAGGGCAGAAAATTTCTCACTTTCCCCATGTTTGCAGAAACTGCACCGTCCGCGCAGCAACCCTCCCCCATTCCCAGTGGTTGCCCCTCCCTCTAGGGTTCCTTGGCCCTGAGGGCCCCAAAGCTTTGGTGTCGCTCCCGCAAAATTTCGACGGAGACCTAAACTCTGCGGGGGTTCATCACCCAAGGGGCTATCCCGTGGAGCTGATGGCGTCAGTTCCTGTCCAAACGTGTTAAAGTGGCTTTCGTGGTCACCCCCTCTCCTGGAAGGGCCCCTGGATGGGCTACCCCTTTTGGGGGACAGGAACGACCCCAGTGAGGGGATCTTCAGTCGTTCTCGGGGTTTCCACCATTTCTTCGAGGAAACCAGTCTGACCTCCGTGAGACAGCCCTCCAAAACCACGCCGGGGGATCTGTTGTAGGGACTAGGGTGCAATTCCCCGCACTTGCCTCCAACTGTCATGGAACAGGCCCTCGTGCCCACCTTCAAAAGGGCTCTCAACCCGATTTAAAAGGACGTCTTGGCCGTAGAGACCTCCATCTTCCCTCATGACCTGATGGGGTTTGGCGACCGCATCGACGTAGCTTCATTAAACGGAAAGGGAGGAATTTCGGCAAGAACGTCAATCGCCTACTCCCCCGGTTTTCTCGTTGGCAGGGGTGTTCCAGAGGCCCCCTCGCCACGCGCCACACCCCCGAAGGCCCATGTAGGTTGATGGGGCTGTCTTTGAGCAAGATTTGGCCCTGCTCGAAAAGGGAATTTGGCCTCACTGGGGCGCCCAAGCATTCCCGGAGGAATTGTCCCGGCGCCCCAAGCCTGGGGGGAAAATCCCCCCTAGGATCTGGGAGAGGTTCCTAGGGCAAACTCCCCCTCCAGTCTTTGATGCCCTGCAGGTCGTTAAGACTGTACCTGTTCCATTTCCCGGCTTTCTGGATTCGGGGCTCAGCCGGGAACTATGTCTCTAGTGAAGCAGTATGGGCTTTCCGGGTGGCGCTTGGAAAAAAACCGTCTCATCCACCCGTCGGGGGGGCTGCTTCGCGACACCATCCATTTGTCCCCCAAGCCCTGCCCCTCCCGTAGGGGCCCTTTTAAAAGGAAAAAATGCCTTCTATTTTTTCCCCTGCTCTCATCAGGGGCCCCCTCCTGGATCCCCATGGCTGCAGCCCCATTCCTATCCTGGACGGGACTTTTGGAGAGGCCCTTGGGGGTCCCAATGTGGGGGGGCGTTTTTTTTGGTTTAGCACCCCCCCGGGTTTTCCCTGCTCTCGCTCGATTTTCAGGAGCCGTTGCCCGGGCTGCCCGCCCCCAATTTGGAGTATGCGAGGTTCCCCGAGAGACAA
The DNA here is from genome assembly GCA_025379985.1 of Phyllomedusa bahiana. Lineage (NCBI taxonomy): Eukaryota > Metazoa > Chordata > Amphibia > Anura > Hylidae > Phyllomedusa > Phyllomedusa bahiana. Next base: position 26,884 of record JAODAL010038939.1, on the reverse strand, counting down.
GCCGAGAGTTTCCCCCGCATCGCCATACGATTGCCCATCAACTTATTGCCGGGTCCCCAAGTCCCCCCCGGGGCAGATCTCCCCTCTCTGGTTCCTAGACCCAAGCCATGTTGAGTAATCAGGAGAACTCAGGAGGGGTTCACCGGAAAACCCTCTTCCCCCCCGGGGGTTTGGGGGTTCTTTTTCGTAAAAAGAAGGACGGTCCCTTTACGGCCCTGCATAGACTTCCCGGTTTTGGCAAAATAGGGAAATTAATTCCCGGGCTCACTTTTGCTCTTCGAGATTCCCTTTTTTGGGATTAAGGGGCCTACACTTGGGCCGAATCCGCAAGGCGAGAATGGAAGACGGCCTTCAACACCAGGGGTGGGCATTTGAGTACCTGGTGATGCCCTTGGCTGTGAAAAATTTCCTACCGTCTTTCAGGAGCCGTGAATGAGTTTTTCAGAGACCTCCTTACTCCTGCGTGGTGGGTTTTCCTTTTTGACATCCTGGTGTACTCTCCCCACCTCGGGGGCCCCCAGCCTGCCGTCAGGTGTTGAAGGTTTTTCGGGAGAACCTTGTTGTAAGTAGGGAAGTGCCTTTCCCTCGCAACCCCCTACCTTTCGCCCCAAAGGGCCTAGGATGGATCCCGCAAAAATGTCACCGGTTGCGTGGCCCCGCCCAGCGGTTGGGGCTATACGCGTTTTTTGGGCTTCTATAAATATACCGCCAATTCATCCCTCACTTTTCTCCCGGGGGATCCGATTGGCCCTCACCAAAAAAAACCAATCCACGCGCTGGCCGTCGAGGGCCAAGAGGCGTTTTCGAGGCTCAAGTCCCCCCTTTCTACGGGATCTTTGGGGGTCGGATCCCGCGAAAAACCCTTCACGCTGAAGTGGATCCTCGTTGGGGAGGAGCAGTTCTTACCAAAAAGGGCCCACGGGGAAAGTGTAACTGCGGGTTCTTTTCCCGTTCTCGTGCCGGAGGAATTACACATTGGGCCCGGGGGGGTACTGGCCATAAAAAGGCCCCGGGGGGGGTGGCCTATCTCTGGAGGGTGCCCTTTTTCCATCCGTATCATGGACCCCAAAAACTTCCAAAATCTTCGACGGCTCAGCGACTTACCCCCCCAGTAGGTGGCGCCTTCTTCTCCCGGTTCGATTTCCAGATCCACTTCGGCCTGCGAGAGAATGTGAGAGCTGAGCCCTTTTCCGGCCTGACGTTGGGGGGGGGGATTCTCTCCCCAACACATAATTTTCCCCCGAACGTCTTTCTCGGCAGCCCCCGTGGCCTCCGGGAAGGGTTTCCCCCTGGAAGGTTATGTGCGCCCCCCTTCGCAGACGTATTTAAAATGGGGACGCTCTTTTGGGGGTGGTCATCCTGGCCCCGAAGAATTTTACCGTTCCCCCGGGTTTTATTTGGGGGGCCAGAACTTAAAAGAAGTTTAAAGGGCTTGTTTCTTTGTGACTCCTGTGCCGCAACAAACGCCAAAAACCCCAAGCGGGGCCTACTACACCACACCCATCCCCCTCAACCCTTGGGCCAACTTTTTTTGGACTTTTTACTGATCTTCCTCCTCATTGGACACCCATTTGGGATCATGATCGCTTCTCCAAGATGGCGCATTTTGTCCCGTTGCCCCCGCCTGCCGTCTGCCTCCCGTCTGGCGGAGCTCTTATTCCTTCCCTGTGTTTCGTCTACATGGACTCCCCGGCAAATCGTCTCTAAACCGGGAGTTCATTTTTGTCTCCATGTTTTGGCGAGCCCTGTGTAATATATCACTGCAAATAATAATCCCTGTTAAAACATAACTTTTTTAACTAGATTATTATAAAAATTTAATATCTAAACCCCTATATATTACCATACATACCTAGATGATACAGCATACTGTGCACTATCTGCCAGTGGAGAAAATCGCCCGATAAAGACGGCCCGCTTTAATGGCAGACAATATCACTACATGCGGGGTATAAAACACCTTTAAATCCCAGCTATCCCGACGCGTTTTCCCATGCAATTCTGGGGTTCATCAGGGGATTCAAAATTTCTCTCACGTGGAAAAAGAAACGCTATATACAACGCTTTATACTACAAACATGTACTTCCAAGTTAAATAAATGGACTGATTACTTAGCTCAAGTGCTGCCAGGTATAATGACGATATTCCCCCGGCACTCTAGTACGCTGGCACCCAAGATGAGAGGGATACAGAGCTAAATTGTCCTGCCTCCCCTTTTTATATCTTAATGGCCCGCAGATGTATGATAAACAATTCCCCAGTGTTTACAAATAGACAATAACACTATATGCTCGTTTCAGGTTCCCATGAGCTTATGTACATATTAAATCCTGCTCATGGTTTGTACGGCGTTCCGGATATTCTACTGCGCATGTCCGGAAGTAAATACCTGTCACTTCCGGTTAGCACCCGCCGGAAACGACACCGCGCATAATGCGAAAGCCGGCCGGTCCATGCGGCCCTGGCGTTCAAAACAATGCACTGCGCATGTCAGAAGGGAACATAATGTTATATCCTTTCCCAAGCTCTTGGGATCGACGCCATACCTATAAATAAGGATGCGTCAGAGTTCAAATGTACTCCTAGCCACATATACCGACTAACTGTCACGGTATCTGCCCTTAGCAAATGTACTTATTCATAACACCACCTCATCTGCCATAATATATGTAATTAAAAAAACTAAAGTGGCGAGACATAGTAATTGATTTTCCCAGAGCAAATGTTATATAGCAAACACATGTAAATTAACACGAGCCTAAAACAGGGCCAGAAAAGAAAAATCGGGGTACAAAAATTCATTGTCCTCAGCTGACATGGATTATCAAGCTCAATTACATTGGAAAAACAAAGAGAATATTCAAAAGAAGGGTGGGTGAACATCTGGGGGATATACGAAATAGAAGAGAACACGTCAGTAGCTCGACATTGTGTGGGAATATCATAATGGTAAATGGGAATCCTCTCGTTTTTTTGATTTTGGAAGTTGTGAGACCGTCCCCCAGAGGAGGAGAATGGGATAGACGAATTTTGTGTAAGGAGGCCCAATGGATCTACCGTATGGACTCTGTCCAACCAAAGGGCCTTAATGAGACTTTACAATTCGGTTGTTTTATAGAATAGGCTCTATCTTTGGGCCTGTCTGCATTGCTTTGCTCTGTTCGCAAATCTCCATAGAGGACCACTATGGATTCTTTTCAAGTCTGACCAATGAACATGTACCAGTGTCATATTCTTAAATTTTTTATTATATTCATTGATTACTTATAGCTTGATAATCCATGTCAGCTGAGGACAATGAATTTTTGTACCCCGATTTTTCTTTTCTGGCCCTGTTTTAGGCTCGTGTTAATTTAACATGTGTTTTTGCTAATATAACCATTTGCCTGGGAAAATCAATTACATATTTTCTCCGCCACTTTAGTCTTTAATTTTTCAAAATATTATGGCAGATGAGGTGGTGTTATGAATAAGTACATTTGCTAAGGGCAGATTACCGTGACAGTTAGTCGGTATTGTGGCTAGGAGTAATTTGAACTCTGACGCATCCTTATTATAAGGTATGGCGTCGATCCCAAGAGCTTGGAATGGATATAACATTATGTTCCCTTCTGACATGCCCCAAGTGCATTGTTTTGAAGCCAGGCGCCGCATGGACCGGGCCGGCTTTTAGCATATGCGCGGTTGTCGTTTCGGCGATGCTAACCGGAAGTGACAGGTATTTTACTTCCGGACATGCCAGTAAAAATAAACCGGAACGCCGTACAAACCCTGAGCAGGATAATATGTACATAAGCTCATGGGAACCTGGCATCAGGTATATAGTGTTATTGTCTATTTGTAAACACTGGGGAATTGTTTATCATACATCTGCGGGCCATTTAAGATATAAAAAGGGGGGCAAGAGACAATTTAGCTCTGTATCCCTCTCATCTTGGGTGCCAGCGTATTCTAGAGGTGCCGCGGGAACTATCGTCATTATACCCGGCAGCACTTGAGCTAAGTATCAGTCCATTTATCTAACTTGGGAAATACAAAGTGTTGTAGTATATGCGTTGTATATAGCGTATTCTTTTTCCACATTGAGAGAAATTTTGAATCCCCTTTATGAACCCTAGAATTGCATGGGGGAAACGCGTCGGGATAGCTGGATTTAAAGGTGTTTATTACACGCATGTAGTGATATTGTCTGCCATTAAAGCGGAGCCGCTCTTTATCGGGGGCGATTACTCACTGGCAGATATGCACAGTATGCTGTATCATCTAGGTAAAGGGGGTGGGAATATATAGGGGTTTAGATATTAATATTTTAATAATCTAGTAAAAGTTATGTTTTAACAGGGGTTATTATTTGCAGTGATATATTGGTATAAATCCTCTGTTCATATAGAATTTGTAGTATTCCTTATATTAGAGCCCTGTGTAATCAACTTCAGGTGAAGCTCGTCTTCTCTTCTGCCTACCACTGTGAGACAGTGACAGGCGGCATTATTGAGGGGAGATATATTTCTCCTAGAATGCTCTCCTATGTGGCCTTAGGGAGTATGTGGAGCAATGCGTGTCACCAAGAAGCCTGGTCTCGGTGAAGGGAAGCCGACAGTTTGTGTGTCAGTAACATTATGTTACTGACATGTTTTTGGGAATAAGCGGTTTCCCAAACCGCTTTTGGTCTTGGGTCGGCTTTTCCTGGATGGTCAAAGAGCAGGGTGGGTGGCCCTCCCACGCCCCAGGTGAGGCGGGGTTCAGGCCCATAAAGCTGAGTCTGAAGGCCCTTGCGGGGTCTGATGTATACTCTGGGTTCAGAGGAAAGACCGTCTTGAAGAAACCTGCTTTTATTGCACAAGCTGTCCCAATACTAGTCGGGGAAATTTCCTGTGTCTAGTGAGAGCTCTGCGACGGTATTTATTTCTGTTTGCCCTGAAAAAAGGGCTTGTTTTTTTTTGGGTTTTTGTTTGCACCTGGAAATTTAAACCCGGGGGCAACGCCTGGTCTTGAACTATAAGTTGTTCCCTGTCTCTGTCTGCTGAAGCCCCCTGCCTACTGTTTGTGGTCCCCTCCCCATAGGTGTTCGGTTGGGGCAGCGGAAACAAAAGAGACAACACACGTTTGACAGACGTTTGCTAAAATTCATGTCCTGGGTAAAAGCGCAGCAGTGTCGAAACCAGAGACTGCAAACATGGAGGAACTGCTCAAAACAATTTAACCGGGCCCCAACTCCAGCCTAAATGATGACTACAAACCAGCAGAAGGTGCACAGGAGGCCATGAAGCTCGGGCTGAAAAAAATGCCTTTTGATGGGGCCCAATCGTCCGCCTTGCAGGCCAGCACCTTTAAACAGACAGCAAGGACAAGCCCAAGTATGGCCCAAAATGTGAAGAGGACGTCGGCTCCCTTCCCACCCCCGTGTGCTGTACAGCCCCTTTTGCAGAAGATGCCCCCACGGCGCTTTGACCCTATTTGCCGTTTTGAAGGGTGGCAGGCGTAGAGTCTACCTGCGCCCCACTGGGCTAAAGGGTTTTGGGGGGCCTTCCCCTGACTGGGGAACCACAGAAGGCGAGCAGGACCCCAAGGACTTGCCAAGTTAAAGGCTGAGATTCTGGCTCCCCCTGGGGTAAACCCCAAACGTGGCCCCCGGGGGTACACAATTGGACTTCTCGGACCACCCCCAGCCGGTCGCGATGTCGCCCTGGTTCCCCTGGTGAAAAAGGGGTACAGCAAGGGAGTCGACACTGCGCGGATGGGGGAACGGGTCGTAGGACAAGTTTACCCCGGTCGCTGCCCCCAGAGATCCAGCGCTGGGTAGGAAAGGGGAAACCCCTAAAGATGCCAAAACACCTCTCAGCCGGGTCAAAGGGAACGTAAAACCCACTGAGGATTGCTAAAACGGGCCCTTTCCCGGGTGCTCCAACCCGGGGAAACAGAAAACCGTCGGGGGGATGTCTGGAAAAGGCGGTCCCTATCAGAAAGGGGTGGAAATGCCCCAAAGGGGGAGGTGGCCAAGGGGGGAACCATGAAGGAGGGAAAGGGCCCAAAAGGACGTCCGTACAAGGGAAGCCTCGTGGGACCAGGGTCCCCTGTTGTTTTTTGCGGGTAGTGGGTCCGGGCCCATGTTGCTGCGAACTGTCCCCTTCCCCCGGGAAACCCCATGGATGTGATACGGCTAGCGGGGTCGTTATTTGACGGCCAGTATGTTCTGCAAGCTGTAGTGGAGACTGTTCACCAACTCTGTCAAATAAGGGGTAAAATGATTTTTCCAGTGAAGCTCTCGGCCCCGGAAGTCTGTCACTTGGTGCATGCACTGATCGACCCTACATCCATCCGGGGGGCCTTTGGGGGGTCCTGTGGTCACGGGGGACCCCAAAAGAGTCCCCTACCCCCCTAGTAAAAATAGAGACTATTTGGGGACGTGCCTCTCATGAAGGGGGGTAGTTGGGTTTGTCATGCAACGTGATTTGGGAAGAGATTTCCCCTTATTTTGGGATTTGGGCAAAAATGTGTCCCATTACTGAAAAAGTAACGGAAAGTTCAGGTAGCCAGTTGACCCAAAAGGCCTTTTTGACGTGAGGCTACGATTCTGCGTAGGGGTGACACAGGGGGTTGTATATTTTTTCCCCTAGAGTTCGGGGTGGTGAATGAGGAGCAGGAGGAAGTGTGCTATGCCTGATTTAGAGGTCTACGGGAAAACTTTGGACAGCTCACTTCGAGACCCCCCCTTTGGCAAAAGTAGGGACAATGTTAAGGTTGTAAGGAAGCCTCAATACCGGGGTGATACGGTGTTCCGTATGGCAGTCACTCACACCATTGTACCGATTGATAAAATTCGGGGGGAGGTGGTGGAGCAACGTTTTTCCCCCCACCCCATGGGAGAATGGTTTTTCCCCTTCCCGATAAACAGTGTTGGGAGGACACTTAGGCCTAAAAAAAAAAGAGAAGCATTCTTCAGGGGTTTTTTTTCGGGCCAGGGGTGTTTACGGATGTGAAGGGGGACTGTGAGTCCTGCCAGAGTTCAATGTCACTCCGATGCCCCTTTTCCGGACCCCCCTGTCCCCCTCCCCCATTGAAATCCTTTGAGGGATGCATGGCCTAGTGGGCCCCCCTAAAAAAGTCTGCAGGGGCCATGTAATCCTGGAGTGTTAGTTACGCCACCCGGTACCCGGGGGCGTGCCTTTGCGGGAAAACCTCGTCTAAAAACATTGCGAAGGGGCTGTTCCTTATGTTTTCTGTACAGGTATCCCAAAAGAGTCACACAGCCAAGGAATCCCTTCATGTCCCCCGGGGCATGAAGGGTTATGCAAGTCCCTTTGCATTAAACTTTGGACATCCGGGTATATCACCCCCAAAGGAAGGTTTGTTTAAACGATTTAAAAGCGCCAAAAGTATGCTAAAGAAGGTGGTCATAAAGGGTGGGAAGGACGGGGCTGGGGCTGCTGCCTATTTGATGTTTCATCCGGGAGTTTCCCCAGTCCGACGGTGTACTCCCCCTTTTTAGTTTTTCTATGGTAGAGCCCGGGGCTCCTGGATATAGCCAAAGGGAAACCGGGCAAAGGCCACGCCCCACAAGAGTGTAATCGGCATATTCCCCCAATCAGGACCGAATCGCAGCGGTTATGCCCCTCGTTTGGGAAATTTAGAACAGGGACAAAAGGGCCCCGGCCGGGTATAAACGATCGGCCCAAAATGAGGAGCTTCACCCTGGGGATCGGGGGCTAGTGCTCGTGCCCCCCTTAGAGAGCAAATTCCTGGCAAAAATGGAAGGGCCCCTTTTAAGTTGGGGGGAAAAAAAATTACAAAATGCCGCCGGGAGAGTAAGCCAGGAGGTGTATCATATTAATTTCTTAAGCCTTGGGGAAAGGGCAGGGAGACCCTGGCGGGGTAAGTACCCCCAGAGTGTGGTTCCGAGGATGTGTATCGAGTCCCTGTCAAATCTCAGAACAGGAGCAGGAATTAACAGAGAAACAAGGTGTGTTCTCGGAGGTACAGGGGGGATAATGTCATAAAAAATGACATTTTCACTGACCCTGGAGTTTAAGGTGCATTGAAACCCTTTCCGTGTTCCAGAGGCCTGTAGCGGGCCATATTAGGAGGTCAAAAGATGTTTTACCTCGGGGGTGTTGAAGATCACAAAGCGAGTGGGCAAGCCCCCTTGTGCTCATCCCAAAACCGGAGGCTCATTACGCTTCGTAATGATTTTCCCAAAACTTTAAAGAAGTCTCAAGGGTTTGATGCGTCCCAAGCCCCAGGTTCGACGAGCTAATTGGGGTTGGGTCTGCAAAATATTTTTTACCTTTCCTCAATAAAGGCTTGGCAAATTCCCCTGGGCCCATCCGCCAAAAAAAGCGGGTTTTGCTAACCGGACGGGCTCTTCCATACGTCGCCTGCTTTCGTTTTTCATGGGGGCCCCCCCACCCTTTAAAAAGGGTTTAAAGGATGCATCCCCAAGCCCCATCCCCCATATGCTTTCCCTATTGGACCACATTAAAATTTTAGCGAGGACTGGAACGCCATCGCCAAAAGGGACAGGGCCTGCTTAATTTTCCCCCAGGGAGGCGGGCTAACACAAACCAGGAAATGTGCTTTAGGTCGGAGGAAACCCCGGGACCTGGGGTACATAATAGGGAGGGGGGGTTATAAAACCCAGATTAAAAAGTGGAGGGGAACAGGGCTTGCCACAAACCCCCAACCCAAAAGGGAGGGAGGGGCCTTTTTTTGGACGGGTTCTATGTGGGGTTGCCCTAATTTTTTTCCATATAGCAGCCCCGTTAATGACCTAACAAAAAAAAGTAATCGGTTTCCCTGGTACTTGGAACCAAAATGCAAAAGGGCATTCCAAGTGTTGAAATGGCCCTTTGTAAAAGACCAGTACTGATCACCCCCAAACTTTAAAAAGGGGGTTATTTTTACAGAGGATGGTCTTATGTGGGATGGGTGCGTGCTTTCCAGGGGTAAAACGGAGAAAAAACCGGTCCCTACTTAAGTAGGAAGCTCACCCGCCAGAGGAACTACAGTATTGGGAGCGAGATGTTTGGGCCCTCAAGGGGGCCCTGGAGTCCCCCTTAAGTACACTACTGGGGGCGTCACTTCAGGTTTTTCACAGAACCCCCCGCACCGCAACCCGGAGTCCCAAGAAGGAGGAAAATGCTGGGTCACCAATGGTTCCTGACACTGCAGAATTTCTTTTTTCTGTTAACATGGGCAGGAAGACTGCCGGGGAACCTGAGCACTGTCAAGGACACACTGTCTGGTAGCTAAAAGTGTCCGACCCCACAGGTTCTAAAAGAGGGGGAGGGTATGTGAGACAGTGACAGGCGGCATTATTGAGGGGAGATATATTTCTCCTAGAATGCTCTCCTATGCGGCCTTGGGGAGTATGTGGAGCAATGCGTGTCACCGAGAAGCCTGGTCTCGGTGAAGGGAAGACGACAGTTTGTGTGTCAGTAACACTATGTTACTGACATGTTTGGTATAAGCGGTTCCAATCCGCTTTTGGTCTGGGTCGGCTTTTCCTGGAGTGGTCAAAGAGCAGGGTGGGTGGCCACTCCCACGCCCCAGGTGAGGCGGGGTTCAGGCCCATAAAGCCTGAGTCTGCAGGCCAGTGCGGGGTCTGATGTATACTCTGGGTCTCAGAGGAAAGACCGTCTGTGAAGAAACCTGCTGTAATTGCACAAGCTGTGCCAAGTACTAGTCAGGGAATCCTGTGTCTAGTGAGAGCTCTGCCGAGCAGGTATTTATTTTCTGTTTGCCTGAAGCTAAAGGCTTGTTTTTGTTTGTGTTGTTTGCACCTGCTGAAATAAACCCGGGCAACGCCTGGTCTTGAACTGTAAGTTGTGTCCCTGTCTCTGTCTGCTGAAGCCCACGCTGCCTACCTGTTGCGGGTCCCCCTCACACCACCCACAGACAAACGGCCAGGTGGAGAGGGTCAACCAGGTCTTGGGATGTTACCTTCGCCATTTCGTCTCGGTACGACAAGATGATTGGTCCAACATGCTTCCAAGGGCGGAGTTCTCTTCTAACTCCCTCGACTCTCTGTCTCCGCGGGGGTCTCCCCCTTCTACATTGTGTATGGCCAGCAACCCCGCCCTCCTCTCCCTCTGGCAACCTCCTCCGAGGTCCTGGCGGCGGACACACTGGTTTAAGACATGAAGGCCATCTGGTCCCAGACTCGTCAGTCTCTGCTCTGCGCTTCTGAGCGCATGAAGACTCAAGCGGACAAAAGAAGAATTCCTCCTCCGGTTTTCTCCCCAGGTGACAAGGTGTGGCTCTCGGCTAGATATGTCCGCCTTAAGATGCCTTCTCACAAACTGGGACCCCATTTCCTGGGACCCTTTGAGGTCATCAGCCGCATCAACCCGGTTTTCACAAACTCCGGCTCCCTCCTACTATGAGAATTCCCAAGTCGTTTCATGTCTCCTTACTGAAACCCCTGGTCCTCAATCGCTTTTCCCAGAAGGCTGTTCCTCCTCCTTCTGTGGCTGATGCGCCCAATGACTTCAAGGTCAAAGAGATTCTGGGCATGAGGAGAACTAGAGGAAAAAGATACTTTTTAGTGGACTGGAAGGGGTTCGGTCCTGAAGAGAGGTCTTGGGAGCCGGAGGAGAATATCTTGAACCGCAGCCTCATCCAGAGATTCCTCCAATCCAGTAAGAGAGGGGGGCCCAAGATGGGGGGCCAAGGGGGGGGATACTGTCACGGACACCCCTGTGACCACTGTCCGGGTACGCAGGCGCGTCCGTGCTCCTACACAGAGCGGAGCCCCGTCCCGCACGTCGGGTTCGGGGTCCGCTCACCCTCCTGTCCCCGCCGGCGTGCACTGACCCGGCCACGCTTCTGCTCAGCCTGTCTCCGTCTCCCGAAGTGTAGCTCCGCCCCTAGGGCGCGCGCCAGCAGTTTCAAATTTAAAGGGGAAGTGCGCCGGTAATTGGTCATTGCCGGGCACTGCTCCTATTTTAGTCCGGCCTTTTCCTGGCAGCCCTCGCCGGATCCTTGGTGTATATCCAGTTGGAAAAAGCCTTCTTGTATTGTCTAGTCTGCCTATCCGTGTACCGAACCTCCAGTCTACGTTTACCGACCACGAACCTTGCCGCCAGTCCTGACCTTCTGCCTGTCTACGTTTACGAACCAGAGCCGCCTGTCCTGACCTCTTGCCTGTCCCCGACTACGAGCCTGCCTGCCGATTCCGTACCTCGCATACCCTTGGCCGCCACCGCAGGCAAGCCCCGCCAGTGGAAGTGACCTTCTAGACTCCCGCCGCAGCAAGACCATCCCGCTTTGCGGCGGGCTCTGGTGAATACCGGGACCTACTTAGATTCCACTCCCTGGTGTGGGCTTACGTCATCGCCTGCGGTGGTCCAGTGGATCCACCTTCAGACCGTTACAACTAGATCTCTTTCTATGACCAAGGCCGAAAAAGTTCTGATATTGATAGACCATATCTGCTGTACAGCCTCTTGGTCGTCACCTAACACCTTTATGCTGCACTACAGAATCTTTCAAAGATCCTCAGATGACGATTCCTTTGGGAGGTCAGCTCTGAGTGCTGTACGAGTGGGCCCTCCCTAGGGTTATGCTTGCTACCTCCCCATATTGTGCTGCTGGTAAGGATGTAAGCGAAGCGGTAGATTTAGGATGTAAATATGGTTTCTCTTCGTCTTTTCAGCAGCCCAAGATTCCCTCCCTATAGAGTTCTAGACAGTTTGAACTAAACAAAATAGAAAAAATTAAACAAGGGATTGTAGTCGGGAGAGAGGGCGTTGATATACCATAGACATGCTCATTAAACATTCTGCCCCATCCTACCAGCTGGCAGGACAGGATTAACCCCATATTGTGCTGCTGAAAGGCCTAAGGGAAACAGATTTACATTCTAAATCTACAGCTTATTTAATTGCCCCATTTAATCAGTGCTTTGTGTGTTTTATCGTGACACACTGTGCTATAAGTTAGTAATACATGTTGGTCTATACAATCCTTATTTATCTGTGAAAATTTTGAAACATTTGCCATTTTTAAGGTTCAAAATGTTCTTCATGGAAGGCAGATAGTTATTCCACGCGAAATAGTTTATAACTAGCATCTAACATATGTCTACTTTGGCATCATTTTTTAAATATCTTTTTATTTTTTATGACTTTAGGTGGCTTAGAAATTTTGTAGTCATTTTTCACATTTACAAGAAAATTTGCAACATAGATTTTTTTTTAGGAATCATAGTTACATAGTTTGTAAGGCCGAAAAAAGACAGTAGTCCATCCAGTTTAGCCTTTTATGCTATAGTGTTGACCAGAGGAAGACAAAAAAACCATGAGGTAGAAACGAATTGCCCTCATTTTAAGGAATAAATTTCTTCCTGACTCCAGTCTGGCAATCAAAATAAATCCCTGGATCAACGACCCTCCTCCAGAATCCTAGTCACTATATCCTTGTTATATTATTACACTCTAGAAATACATCTAGACTCTTTTCGAATTCTGTTAGTGATTTCACCATGACAAGTTCTAGCAGTGAGTTCCACAGTCTCACTGCTCTTACAGTAAAGAATCCATTTGTATGTTTATGTAGAAGCTTTCTTTCCTTTTGGTGTAGTGGATGCCCCCTTGTTTGAGATACATTCTTGAGTAGAAATAAATCTTGGGAGAGATCTCTATATTGACCTTTAATATATTTAAACATATTTATTATGTCCCCAAGAAGCCGTCTTTTCTCTAAACTAAATAACCCTAATCTTGCTAATCTTTCTGGGTATTACAGTCCACCCAGTCCTTTAATTATTTTTGTTGCCCGCCTTTGTACCTGTTCAAGCTCTACAATGTCTTTCCTGTGAACTGGTGCCCAAAACTGTACACAAAATTCCATGTGTGGTCTAACCAGTGACTTTTATAATAGGAGAATGATGTTCTCATCATGTATTATCCAAATGAGTGCTGTGGAGAGACAAGATGGGGGACAGGTGCAGCTCGTGAAGTACAATCAGAGCAATAACTCAAGTAAAACAAGTGACGCTCACCTGGGCGGGTTGTACAGGAATGGTACAATACACTTTAACGCATAATCATGTGTATTCCAGCTGCTGGAGTTCCAAGTCCCACGGTGTAGAATTACTCGCACTTTCTGTAATCCACCGGAAGTATAATGGCGATGAAATCCGGTAAAGTGGATATAAAAGGACAAAAGGGAACGAATAGCGCTTAGACCGAAATATAGAGAACGGTGAGTGGCTGTACTATTTAAAAATTAAATAGAATAAGATTATAAAACTATAATTACAAAAATGAGATAAAATGACACTTAGGAATTGATTTTTCCAGATTATGTGTCAGATTTATTTAGCATAAAAGCAATTAAAAATGCAACGCGTTTCACCCATACACTGGCGGGCCTCATCAGGCATCAGGCCAGTGTGCGGGTGAAACGCATTGCATTTTTAATGTCTATGCCCCTTTTAATATACCCCATGACCCTATTTGCCTTGGCAGCTGCTGCCTCTCACTGGCTGGTACAATTAAGTTTACTGTCCACTAGGATTCTCAAGTCCTCCATGTTACTTTTTTCCAGTGTTTTTCAGTTTAAATAGTAATCACGGAATGAATTTTTCCTTCCCATGTGCATAACCTTGCATTTATCTGTGTTAAATCTCATCTTCTCCTTCTCTTCCCAGGCCTACAACTTATCCAGATCACTTTGTAATAAAACATTATTCTCTTTTGTGTTGTTTACTTTACAGAGCTTAGTATCATATGAAAAGATCGATATTCCTCTGTGCAATCCTTCTGATCTTACTTTGAGGGGCCTGTATGTTAGATACCCCCATAAATGACTCCATCTAAGAAACTGCACCACATAAAGAATTTAAAACAGCATCTAGGAAGTAAGTCTCTCACCTTATCCGCTATCTCTCTGCTAACTCTCTTCTTGATCTTTTACAATTAGGTTTCTGCACTTTACACTTAACAGAAAATGCTCTAGCTAAAGTCTCAAATGATCTCCTCACGGCTAAATCTCAGGGCAACTAATTATTGTTGTTTCTTCTGGATCTCTCTGTAGCATTTGACACTGTTGATCACCATCTTCTTCTCAGCATGCTCAGCGCCATTGGCATCTAGGACACCGCTCTTTCTTGGTTCTCATCCTCTCTCTCTGACCACTCCTTCAGTGTGGTAGCAGGTTCTACTTCTCCTCTCCCTCTTGTTGTTATGGTTCCTCAGGGGTCGGTTCTTGGTCCTCTCCTCTTTTTAATCTACACAGTCTCCATTGGACAAACCATCAGCAGATTTGGTTTTCAGTACCATCTCTACCCTGATGACACTCAACGATACACCTCTTCCCGTAACATCATTCCTGCCATGCTATAAAACACCAGTGACTGTCTGTCCGCTGTCTCTGACATCATGTCCTCCCTCTATCTTAAACTAAACCTCACTAAAACTGAACTTCTTGTCTTTCTTCCATCTACTAACCGACCCCACCCTGCTATTTCTGTTTCTGTGTGTGGTACCACCATAACTCCTAGGCAGCAGGCCCGCTGTCTTGGGGTTATACCAGATTTTGATCTGTCCTTATGTAGCTACAACGTAGCAACCAGACAGGCGGCCGGCCGCACAGGTGTGCGATGTTTCGAGGCAATAGTCCGTCTCTTTCTCAATCTTGAGAATATTGCCTCGAAACGTCGCACACCTGTGCGGCCGGCCGCCTGTCTGGTTGCTACTTTCTAGCTACACACTATGTGAAGATATTATATGCAGATATTAGATTTGGCCGTCGGCGCAATTCAGCATGGTATACGAAGTACAGCAGTTAATGTACCCCATACGGTGATAGCAGTTTCATGCTCAAGCCCACAGGTAAACTAGGCAGTTCAATGCCCCCCAATGGACAGTGAAAGGCAGTTTGGCAAGTTTAATGTCCCCCATTAAGTAATCAGGTCATAAGCATATTTAATGATCCCCTCATAGTATAACAGTATCAGGCAGTTTTTCCCATGGGTATAGGCATTTTGTCCCCAATAAGCATGGGTGGATATAGGCCACGAGATATGTATCCCATAGGCAGGTATAGGCAGTTAAATGTCCGGTATAGGCAGGTATATGTCTCCCATAGGCAGGTATAGGCACGGATTTAAAAAAAAAAAATACAAGTACTCACCTCTCTCCCCCCACTGCTCCGATGCACTCCATCTTCTTCCCGGGACAGGGGGGGCATAATGTCATCAGGCTGCACATGCAGCATGATGACATAGCACGCCACCTGTGCCGGATACTCAAGGAAGTCCACAAGTCTGCTTGCAGCCTTCTGGAGTCCTATTGTGGAGCAGGAGTCGCATAAGGCTGAAGAGATCTTCGACGGCATCCGGGCCATGGCAGTGCCCGGACGACGGATAACTCGAGAGTTGTCTGTATACGCACCCAGAGTAGTCGTATATAGCTGAAGAGATCTCCGCCAGCGCCTGGGCCATGGCGGCGCCTGGACCCTGATAGGTAACTCAAGAGTCAGCTGTATGCGCTCCCAGAGGAGTCGCACACAGCTGAAGAGATCTCTGCCAGCGTCTGGGCCATGGCAGCGCCCCGGACGCTGATGGGTGACTCGAATATAAGCCGAGGAAGTTTTTTAAGCACATTTTTTACAGCACATTTTATACTCAAGTATATACGATAATTGTAAGGCTGAAAAAAGACAAACGTACATCCAGTTCAGCACATTCTCCAACAGTCTTGATCCAAAGGAAGGCAAAATCCCCATGAGTTTGAAGCCAAATGTCCTAATTTTAGGGAAAATTCCTTCCTACTGCATATCTGCCAATCAGAATAAAATCCTGATTCAATGACCCTACTCCATTATTCTAGTCAGTATAAGTTGTTATATTATTGCATTCTATAAATGCATTCCAGCAGGAGTATAATGTCAGCTCACTCTGTAAGAAACCTTTATGTTGAACAACAATCTTGAATCTTAAGCCTCCAATTATATTGAGCAAGCAAGGATTACAGCATCCACTCCGGCAAATCATTTAAAAACTCGAAGCTTTATTTAAAAAATGTAGATTTAAAAAATCCAGAAAATCACATTGTATGATTTTTAAATAATTAATTTGCATTTTATTGCATGAAATAAGTTTTTGATCACCTCCCAACTAGCAAGAATTCTGATCCTCACAGACCTGATAGTTTTTCTTTCAGAAAAACTCCATACAAGATCTCGCCTTGTGGAGTAAGGAGGATTCTGAGAAAGATCAGGAATCAGCACAGATTTACATGGTAGGACCTGGTCAATGACCTGAATAGAGCTGAGACCACATTCTCAAAGATTATCGTTAGTAACACAATACGCCGTCATGGATTAAAGCACATGTCCAGGCTTGTTTGAAGCTCGCCAATGACCATCTGGATGATTCATGGGAAAAGATCATGTGGTCAGATGAGATCAAATAGAACTTTTTGGTAACAACTCCACCCACTGTGTTTGGAGGAAGAAGAAGGATGAGTACAACCCAAAGAACACCTTCCAAATCGTGAAGCATGGGGGTGGAAACATCATACTTTGCGGGTAATTTTCTACAAAAAGTTTAGGCGACTGCACCGTATTGAAGGGAGGATTGATGGGGCCATGTATCACAGGAGTTTAGCCAATAACCTCCTTCCCTCAGTTAGAGCATTGAAGATGGGTCGTTGCTGGGTCTTCCAGCAGAACAATGACCTGTAACACACAGCCAAGGCAGCTAAGGAGTGGCTCTGTAAGAAACATTTCAAGGTCCTGGAGTGGCCTAGTCAGTCTCCAGACCTGAACCCAATCGAAAATCTTTGGCTGGAGCTGGAACTCAATTTAGCCCAGTGACAGCACCGAAACCTGAAAGATCTAGAGAAGATCTGTATGGAGGAATGGGTCAAAATCCCTGCTGCAGTGTGTGCAAACGTCAAGACCTGCAGGATACGTCTGACCTCCGTAATTGCAAAAGAAGGTTTCTAAACAAAAACAAAAAAAAAGGTTTTTGTAAAAAAAACAACTTTTAAAGAGCCCAGAAAAAAAACCCCCAAAAGGGTGCTCCCCAATCAAAAACCCAAACACAAGGCAAACCCTTAAAAAGGGGAAAACCCTATTTAACCCTACTAGACCTTTTAAACCCAAGACCTTAGGGTGAAATGCAGCGGGTTCGTCCCAAAAAAGGACGCCCCTGTACATACATTTAAAAAAGGTCCCTCCCAGAAAAATGGTCCCCATAAGAGTTTCCCAACATGTTTCAGTGTTTTACCCCCATGGGGGAAAAGTTTGGCAAAAAAAGAAACCATGTATATAAACTGTTTTGGAAAAGGGATACTACAGTAAAAAATTCAAATATTTTGCAAATGCCCCAAAGATGTCAAAAAGAAAAAAAAACCAAATATAGTAAATTTAAAAATGCCCCCAAAAATAGATGTATCCATACAAAAACCTAAAAAAAAAGGTTCAAAAGTAATCCTTATGACAAAAAAGGGCCACATCAAAAGAGAAGTTTAGCCCTCCCCAAAACCGCCGCCTGATACAGATATAAAAATTTCCCAAAAAAAGGTTTTTTTGGGGCCAGTGTTTTCCCTTTAACCTGAATAACACACCTTTGCTTAGGTCTCAAAGCAGGAGAGCTGTACGCCAAGCCGCAAAGAAGGTTTCTGTACCAAATATTAAGTCCTGTTTTTCCATTGTAACAAATACTTATTTCATACAATAAAATGAAATTTTAATTTTTTAAAAAATCAAGAGTTCAAATTTTTGCTGTTTTTTTTTTAGTTTTAAAATTTTTTTCGATTAGTGACAAAAATTACGCCTCTTTTTCTCTTGAAAAAAATTCCCCAGTGAAATAAAATACAAATTTTTTCCCCCCCTAAAAAAAACCCAATAGGAAAAAAACCCCATTTCACTACATTTTTTTAACATTTTTAAATTCCTCACGCTCTATGTTAGGCCTCATCATCAAACCTTCGTTAAAGATCTTTTTTTGCCAAAGGGGAAACCCAAATTTTTTTATAATGGTCTATAAAAATAAAAATTCGAGTTTGTTTTAGTTGAAAAGGGACCAAAAAGCCCGGGTCTTACTGTTAGAAAATTTTCAAAAAAGAACCCCAAAATGTTTTTTGGGATTTTTTAGCATTTGAACTATGATTTTTGTGGCATCCATTTTAAAACACACAATTTTTTGACCTCATTTCCCCTACAGCGGGCTGCCTGAAAAAGGCCCAATTAAATTTTAAGTTTTAAACGTAGTTTCCCTTGTCCTTTTCCCTTAATTTTATTTTAAAAAAAAAAAAACCAAAAAAAAAAAAAAAAAAAAAAAAAAAAAAAAAAAAAAAAAAAAAAAAAAAAAAAAAAAAAAAAAAAAAAAAAAAATATTTTTTTTCCGTTTAAAAAGAAATCATGGAACAAAATTATCTTTTCCCCATGTGCAAAACCCTTGCATATACCCTTGTTAAACCTATTGCCACTTCTCTGCCCGGGCCCTTAAAATTTTTTCCAGTTTTCTTTTTTAAAGAAATTTTTACCCTCTTTTTTGTTAAATTATTTTTCCACAGTTTACTATCACATGCAAATATTGATATTCTACTATGTAATCCCTCTTCAGGGTCATTAATATATGTAATAAACAGAACAGTACACCACCAACAGGGATCCTGTCTGAGTATGATAAAATTAATACCAATCTTTTTTTTTTCCTATCACTCGCCAGTTACTTACCCATTTGAAAATTTTCCCCCCATTTTCAAAGCATTTCATTTTACTTCCCAAAACCCTTTTTTATGGGGCCCAAATTTATCAAATGGTTTTAAAAAAAAAAAATTCTAATATTAAACATCCAATGCCTCACCCGATCAGACTAAAATTTAGCTCCCCAGAAGCTAAATGGATTAGTTTGACAGTTAAACCCTTTCAAAAAAACCCAGCTGGAACCCTTTATACATTTATTTTCATTGAGATCCCCAGTATAGAAATCTCTGAGAAAACCTTCAAACAATTTCCCTTTAAAAAACAGAGGAAAACCTAAGGGCCTATAGTTTTCGGGGATCCTTTTGAATTTTGGAAACCACATTTGATATGTGCAAATCATTTGGAACAAACCCTGTTGAAATTTGTGAAAATCAGTAATGTCTTTAATTAGATCAAGAACAACCTACTATCTCCAAGAAAAGAGATTTACATCTAAATATCACTATAGTGCTTTAAGACTTAACATATGTAAGTATTTGTTGTTTTTTCCACAAGCTTCTATGTGATAACATTTATGACACATTTTCCATATAATTAAAATCAACCCTTTAGAAAATGATTATAACCCTATTGGATTGTGAAAAACATTTTTAGCCCGCTTTCTTTAAACCAACTTACTAACCAACTATAAAACAATAGCAAATTGTCACAACGGTAGGTGGACTGCAAGCCACGTCAGAGAGTGGAGTCTAAGTAGCCTCCTTGTTTTCACCCCGGGCCCCCCTCTGGCAGGTTTGGGTTTCTGGGGGCGGGGACTACCAGGTCGGGAAACCCCGACGTGACTTGTTGCCGGGCCCGAGCGCGTCTGCGGCCCGAGAAGGAGACCGCGGCGCGTTCTGTAAAAAGTACCCCCCTTTGAAACTACCCTTTTTGGCCAGATAAAACCCGCCCAAAATCGGTCAATAGAGAAATGCTTTGTTCCCATGAAAAGGGCCTTAGGCCCGAACCCCTTTCAGTCGAGGAGTAAAAAAAAGGGTTCAATTAAAGGTTTTTCATCCGGATCTCTTTTTTCCCCAAAAAATTTTAATTGATATTGGCCTCAGGAGATTCGATAGAAGTGATTGAGGACCAGAGGCTTGAGGAGTGAGTCATGGAAGCAGTTCAGGATGCACATGGTGGGAGGCAGATGGTGTTTGTAGGCTTCCAGATTAAAGCGTTTGATAACTTCAAACAATCCCCGGAATTTTGGGCCCCGGCTTGATTCTGTGAAAAAATTTTACTGTACATATTTGGGGGAAAGCCAGGGCTTTATCTCCCCCGGGGTTTAAAAGGGGTTTTGAGGAGGGGCTTTGTTCTTGTCCGCCTGGGTCTTGGTATAAGAGGAGGAAAATTGAATAGGGTTGCCAGACAGAGGTGGTCAGGCAGAGACAAAATGGCACAGGTTTGTTTTCCTTTAAGGGCCCGTTCACCCTTTCAACTTTCCCGTTGGTTTGAGGGTGGTATGCAGAATAAAAAATCCAGCTTGACTTGAAGACGGTTACAAAAAGCAGAATCTAGACACAAATTGAACCACTCGGTCAGAGACAATATGCAGAAGAAGATTATATAAATGGAAGATATGTTTCTTTTGGGAAATGGAGGGGAAGGGTTTAGGGGCAGAGTGCAGGCCAGGAATGGGAAAGGGGGGAAAGAAGTTAGATATTTTTTTAGAAATGGGCGTAACCCCCCAAATAAATGTGTTTTTTATTTTTAAACGTGGTTATTTTGTAATGGGAAAATTTATGGGGTACAAAGAGTCCCGGATTGTTTTGGAATGGGCAATGGTTAAAGTACACCAGCAAGTTTTGCTTCGTCATCATCACGTATGCAAATCAAATTTTTAAAACCCCCCCCAAGTGAAGTTTTTTTGAAGATCTTTGGGAACGCCGAAAAAACGGGCAAACGGGTTTTGGAAAAAAAGGCAAAAGGGAAAATTTTTTTTAACCCTTTTTCTTTTGGGGGGTTGTTGATGCAGGGTGAAGAGGAAAATCTTTCTTTTCTACAAAAAAAACCCCTGGCAACGGGCCCTTTTTAAAGACTTTTTTTAAAAGTAGGCCCGACAAAGGCCCCCGGGTTTTCGGGAACAGAAACGGGGTAGATATAAACCTAGGAGGGGTTGTAAACAGGCAGAGAACAAAGGGGGTTTTAGGCCCAGTGTGGCAGAAAAAGGGTTTTTGCCCTTTTTTTTACAGAAGATGTCAAAAAACCCCGGGTTTTGGAGAAGGAAAAAACCCTGCAGAGGAGTGGTTTGGGGGCGTGATGAAGGGGTTTCCTTAAGTACCAGATTAGGTTTCCTTTGGGCAACGAGAGTGGCAGTCAGGTCCCCAACATGTGATGTTTGCCCCAAAGCATGGTGCTGAGACAAAGGAAAATCTAGGGAGAAGCAGTGGGGAAAAAATGAAGGTTCAGAGGTTTTAGTCAGAAAAGGAATGGTGTCCCCCAGGGATTTTCCCTTTAAAAGGGGGGGTGGGGGTGGAGGGTTTTTGGGAGATGGTGCTTGGAAACCAGAGAAGCATCAATAAAATTCCCAGCAGAGCTTGAGTCCACGAAGGCTGTGGCTATAAACAAGGTATCAGGCGAGTAGTTGAGCAAGACCAGCATGGTCAGATGTGGAGAGGTAGTATTCACAGTTAGGGATGCCTCTCCCTAGGTGCGAGAGTTTCCCAGACGCAATGGCTAGTCCTAAATGAAGTGCTTGGAGCTACTGCAGTAGAAGCAGACATTCTGCTGGCGATGAAGCGTGCGTTTTTTTCCACAGTCAGGTGGGCTCTATCCATTTTCATGGGTTTGTCTGAAGACACCATTAGTGGAGGAAGTGGAGCCCTTTGGAACACCGGAGTGAGGCATAGAAGCCGACATGGCCGAGAACTTTGGCGCTGCAAGCGGTGCTCTTGCTGTCTCTCGGAGAAACGTCAATTCTGTTGGCTAAAAAAATAGGCTCACCCATACACCCTTATAGATTGTAAGCTCTTGCGAGCAGGACCCTCGCACCTTGTGTCTGATCTGTGAG
This sequence comes from Phyllomedusa bahiana, assembly GCA_025379985.1. NCBI lineage: Eukaryota > Metazoa > Chordata > Amphibia > Anura > Hylidae > Phyllomedusa > Phyllomedusa bahiana. Next base: position 5,174 of record JAODAL010038939.1, on the reverse strand, counting down.
TAGCCTTTTACTGTGTAATGTTTGTCTTTTTTTGCCTGTACTTATACCCTCCAAATTGTAAAGTGCTGTGGAATATGTGGTAGCCATATAAATAAAGATTATTATTATTGTTATTATTAAGCTCATCCAGGGAAATAGAAAGGTCTCGGCCAGTCAGCTCATCTTTAATTCTCCTTTCGAAGCCTTGCCAAAAGGTAGCAACAATGACCTAGTTGTTCCACTCGAGTTTAGAGAAGTGCATGCAGATTTGCACTGCATATTGTCCCACTGTGGAATCAATCATGACGAAGACGGAACAGAGCAGCTGCAGTAGAAAACACACATCATGGTTCCTGAAAAACATTGTGGAACGCCTGCAGGAACACTTAAATGTTCTCTGTCACAGGATCCCCCCAGTTCCAGAGAGGAGTAGCCCAGGCCAAGGCTTCACTGGACAGGAGGCTCACAACAAACGCCACCTTGGCTCGCTCAGAAGGGAACTGGTGGGTCATCATCTCCATGTGGATGGAACATTGACTAATGGAGCCCCTGCATGTCTTGAGGTTCCCGTTATAGTGTGGTGGGAGGGACAGGTGCAACGTGGGTTTAGCTGATGTAACAGGAACCATCACAGACTGACTTGCCACAGATGGAAATGCAGCAGTTGGTCGATACGCTGGCATTATTAGGCCATAGCAGTTGTGATGTCTCGAATGTCAGGCAGAGGCACCCTGAAGGAATCCAAGGCCAGATTGTACCATCATAACTGGAGGTGGTGTCAGCCATGTCGGGAAACGGAGTCTGAGTAGCCTCCCGGTTTTCACTAGAGCCCACTGCAAAGCAGGTTGGGCTTGCTGCAGCGGGAGACTACCAGGTTGTGACCCCTGATGTGATTTGCTTGCAGAGGCTGCAGGGTGCAGCTTGGTATAGAAATCGATAGACAGAGGCATAGTCAGGGACAGGCAAGAAGGTCAGGACAGGTGACAGGCAACGTGGTCAGGAGGCAGGCAACGTGATCAGGAAACCATAGAAAGAAGGTCTGATACACAAAATATTAGGATAACATAAAATTCAATCTCAGGGAAAACACAGTAATGATCTGGCAGGGAGTGAAGGAAGAGGTGGCAAGCTATAGGGTCAGCGCCTGGCAGTTAGCAAATTACGGCACTAGCCCTTTAGAGTGGGCAGAGTTGGTGCATCTGAGCCTGTACACAGGAGAAGACTGAAGGGACACAGGAGCGAGGAAAGGTAAGTAAGAGGTGTCTGGGATCAGGGCGTGTCTATAGCCCGATGAGGGGACCGTGGATCGTTCCATGATGCAAATAATGTAGAGCCCAGCAACTTTTTTTTTCCTACTCATGTAGCTTTATGATGGATTGGCTTTTGCATTATTATTTGGCAGCATTTGAGGCTTTATAATATTTATAATACTGTATATCCCTTAACTTTGGTAATGGGTATGACCGTTTTTTTTCTTCATATTTTTCACTTTTTACCATGCAGTAAAAATAACCTATATCTTTTTTTTCTTACATTTTATTGCCTGTATAATAGGGACAAATTGCTATAAAAAATACATTTATGTGTTGCTGCATGTCTATGTTTAAATAGAGGCCTTATTTATTGTGGGATGAGTTTTAGTATTTTTTGGCACCATTTTGGAAAATCTATACCTTATTAATTAGATTTTTTGGGGGGGAGGGGTGAGGTTTTGAAATGTTTGAACAAGATGCAAACGTGGTGTGAACATATCCTAGGTCCAGCTGCTTTGAACCGAACAATTATAAAACAGTGGCATGATGACATCACAAAAATGATATTGTACAATTTGTGACCTCACAAGGCACATGATATCACAATTGATGTGAGCATGTAAAGTTCTCAGTTCTTAAAAAGGACCAGTCTGTCACAGTACATTGCAGAGAGAGCAGTCACTGCTGCGGCTTTGTCACATACTGACAGGTTGGGACTTCAATAGAGTAAATTTTTTAGCCTGGTTATGTCTTTGGGGCACAACACCTTTCTCCCCACCACAACCTGAAACAATTTTAGTCTATAGTCCATGCCTAAAAATATATGTTATATCTTAACATAAATTTCAAATTTTGTTTAAAAAGAATACCGAACAGGATGGTGCATGAAGATATTTCCTATAAAATACATAATTTGTTTCAAAGATAAAAAAAAGTGTTGTTTGAACAGGATGCAAAATGTGGTGTGTTCCTATTCCAGGTCCTGCTGCTGATTTTGTGGGCAGCGACAGTGCTCATGTGTTCAGATCACCATAATATTACAGTTCAGCTTCTTTGAGGACTCATGCCTGTTCTGTGTTTTTGCAGCCTAGGTAATCAAGGGGTTAATGTTTTGAACCTATGATGTAACAGTGACACAATGACATCACAAAATGTTTGCTATTATACATATCATGTGACATTGTGTGACCTCACAATGTTCATGACATCACAGTTGGTGTAGAATATGTAACAATCTGAGCTCTTGAAGAGGATATGTGTCTCACCACACCTCACACAGAGAGGGGTCCCCTCTGCCCCTGTGTTACACACTGTCAGGTTGGCACTTCAGGGGCACAACTCCTTTCTCTCCACCACAACCTGAACCAATCCTAGATTTGCAGATAATTTCCACTGCTTTCCAAGCTACCAGTTAAGATGAGTCTATTATATTTTATTTTCTGTTATATTATTTTTATATGTCTTGTGTTTATTCTTTATACTTTGAAAAATACTATGTTAGAGCTCTTAATAAAATTTCACATTTTGTGAAAAAACAATACCAAACAAGATGGTGTATCAGGATATTTCCTGTAAAATGCTAAATTTGTTTCTAAGATTAAAAAAAAATGGTTATTTCAGCATGATTCAGACTTGCTACCTAGCCTAAGTTCTGCTGCTGATTGTGAACAGTTGGAGCATGTCCCCACGGCACAGAGCAAATACCAGTTGAATTACCCGACCGGTAGTTGCTCTGTTTTGGGGCCATGTACATGGCCACAGGGGGATGGATTTTGTCACTCTGTGGCCTACTCATGCTGCTGCTGCCACCTCCACAATCTATCATTGTGCCAGCCTGGAATGAAAAGGACAAACACAATCGATTGTGTCTTCGGAGAAACTGTAAGGCCAGTATGACATGGTCCTTTGTTTGCATCAGGACTATCTGGTGATTAGGTAAAAGCAGGAGTGGATACAAAACACAGAAGACATGCAAGTATTCTATTTACCTGTCAACTCTGTTTTGGATCAACTCCTGTTTCTTTTTGGCTTTAGCAATACTAATGGATTATTGACCGATTGATAGCGGAGAAGCCGTAAAGCCAGCATGACATGGTCCTTTGCATTAGGATTGTCTGATGATTAGGTAGCCAAAAGCAGGAGTGGATACCAAACACAGAATACATGCAAATATTCCATTTACTTGTCATCTCTGTTTTGGATTAACTCCTGTTTTTTTTTGGCTTTAGCAGTACTGATGGATTATTGACCGATTGAAAGCGGACACTGAAGGATCAAAGGAAGGGCAAAATGATCAGTGACATCAGCGTAAAGATACTGCCGATACCCTCTCTACTCTTTTTTTGGGGGAGGAAGAAGCTTTACATGTATCAGCATTTAGTAGAACAGGTTCTGTCATATTCTGTGGAATCATCAAGATAGTTCCCCACAATAAGTGAAAAAAGTAAGTCTTTAACACAGAGCAATATCCCAAGATTAAAAATGCTGGTTCAGGAACATGTGTGTATATGACACACACACTGTATAGTTTTTTTTTTAAACAAAATCAAGTTTATTTTGGAAGATATGCAAAAGTTACATCATTTGTACAAGAAGACAGCACATACATAAAAACCAAATGCAAGTAAAATGAATAGAATTCAAAGCTCAATTACGTCTCATTACTAAATCCGTAATAAAGACTGTATCTAATAACACTATGGAGTGTAAACCAGTCACAATTTTGCAGCATATGATTATGACAAAGTAGATAGTGAACTTGAGTAACATAACAAATCAACCTCAAAATAAAATTGTAAACTAAACAGTGTGTGCGCGCATCCTTTATTATCTTAGTGGGAAACTCATACATAATTATAAGATCCAAAATTAGTTTAGGGGGACTGTCGGGGGACAATCTCAGGGTAAGAACCAGCTTCACTGATGTGGATGGGGCGAGAACAGAACCCATGGCTACCAGCAAACCTATACAGGGAGCTCTACTAGGCACATCTAAGTCACACAGGGGATTGCCAAGGCTGCACGTGTGAAGTCCATCCAATCCTGCCAGATCTTGTCAAACTTGTCAGGGCACCCATGATGAAAAAAATACTTTTTAAACGGGGGGATAGTATTTCAGCGTTTCCCCAATTTGAGAAGGGGTTTTTAGGGGGAAAACCAGTACCGGGCCCAAAAGTTTTCCCGCAATAAACAGGGTTTATGAGACAATAGGGTCAGAGGATGGATATCCTCAGGGTCCCGGATAGTAAACAGTGCTTGGGGGCTTTGGGGCCCGGGACCCTTTTTCATTTAAGAACCCGAGAATTTTGTTTCCAAAACCCGGATTTTAGGGAAGCCCCCACAAAAGGGAAAAAAAATGCCCCGCCATCAAAAAGCATTTTGGACAGACATCGAAACTTTTTGGGTTAAATTTATGTAATTGGTGGGAGTATAGTTTCACTCGGTGTGGAATAATAAATTGGGGTTTCCCTCTTTTCCGATTTTGGGGACACCAATTTTTTGGGGGGGGGCAGGTTATCCCACGGTCATAGTTTGGGCCCCAGTCTCCCTCCCAAGTGCTTTTCTTCGTGAAATGGGGCACCCTCTTCTCTCATTAACACGCATAGAAAAATTTTTGTCAATCCACGTGAAGGGGGAAGGCAAAAGGGGGGCAGGGGGAAATTTGTGAAAGAATTTGAGCGTCTGGAACTGGCTTGCAGGGGGTGCCTAAAAGGGTGATAATTGAAAAAAATTTGGGGTTGAGATTTTTTATTCCTCGGGAAATCTTGCCCCACATCAACCCCCTCCCTGCCCCACTACCCCACCCCCTTTCCAACCCCCTCGCCCCGCCCCCACTCACCCACAGTCCCCCCACCCCCACCAACCAGCTCCCCCAGTGCCACACCCGCTCCCCCCCAGCCTAAAAAACACCGCTGCCCCCCCACCCCAAACAGGCCCCCCCTT
>JAODAL010038938.1:0-38605 GCA_025379985.1 Phyllomedusa bahiana | reverse complement strand
ATTAGGTGGAGGGGGAAAATTGTAAGTGGGGTGGGGGGGGACATTGTATGGGGACTGGGGGGGATATTGTATTTGGGTGGAAGGGGATATTGTATGGGGGTGGGGGATATTGTATGGGGTGAGGAGAATATTGTATGTGGGCTGGTGGAGGGGATATTGGTATTTTGGGTGGAGGGGGATATTTTATGCGGGGGGAGGGGATTTGTATGTGGGTGGCGGGATATTGTATGTGGGTGGAGGGGATATTGTATGTGGGTGGAGGGGATATTGTATGTGGGTGGAGGGGGATATTGGGTGTGGGTGGAGGGGATATTGTATGTGGTGAGGAGGATATTATATGTGGGTGGAGGGGGATATTGTATGCGGGTGGAGGGGGATATTGTATGTGGGTGGAGAGGGATATGGATGGAGCTATTTAGCCCTGTGTCTATGATGTGTGAGACAGATACAGATATGTGACTCTCTTGCTATTGTACTACACAATACCGTTCTTTTTTGCACACTGTATTATGTGGTAAAAAGGGCACATTTATAACCTAGTGGCCGTTTTTTTTTGCTGGGGGCGGGGCGATCGTGTTGCTGAGGGCGGGGTTTCGGGGGGGGGGGGGCCCAGGTGCTTCAGCTGTATGGGGCCCTGAAATTTCTGTTGGCGGCCCTGCTAGTGGAAGCCAGTAAACATGCCCCTGAATTCAAAGTGAAACCAAGAAAACAAGACTGGGGTAAGATGAATCAATGTAGTGAGACAACCCCTGCCAATTCATCTTTGATGCGACTGGACAGCACCTCCCAGAAGGTCGTGACTAGTTCCTCGTTGTTCCACGAGACTTCAGCGTACTGTCCCATCCTCGAATCGCCCTGTCGAAGCCAGAGAAGCAAGGACGCTGCTGAGAAGGCACATTTTGGTGCCTCAAATACCTTATGGAAGGCCGCCAGGCAGTTTGTCAGGTTGCCGATTAACGGGTCCCCTCGTTCCCACAGAGGAGTAACCCAGACCAGCTCTTCACCTTAGCCCAATCCGTAGAGAACTGGTGGACCAGGACCTCAAAATTAATTATACACTGATTTAGGAACCCACTGCAGGCTCTCGGATCACCACTGTAACAAGGAGTCAGCGGCAGGTGCAGGGAGGAGCTGCTGGGCATTGCAGGAACAGGCACCAGAATTTTGACTGATACTGGAACCAAAGCAATCAGAGCCTCAGAGAGTTAAGATGCTAAGTTCTGTAGCATCACCAACAGCTGTTCTTGACGAGCGGCCACGAGGCTTTTAGTGTCTGGCAACTGAGCTTCTGCGGGATCCATGGCCCAATTGTACTGTTACGTCGGTCAGAGGAATTGAAGGTGGATCCGCTGGTCACTGTGTAGAGATTGCTTGGCCTACGCCGATGAGCAGAGTCTAAAGGGCCCTTTGTCTTCACTGGAGCTCGCCGCAAGGGCTTTGCTTCAGGGAACCCCCCAGGTCATCACCCCCAACATAGGTTCTAGTGGTGACAGCCGACGCAGGAGGCGTTGATAGCGAAACAGGCCGCAACGTGGAGTGGCAAGTCAGGGGACAGGCAAGCACGGGCACCAAACAAAACATAAAATGTGATGGTCAGGCTTGCTTGAAGGCAGGATCAGCAGGAGCAGACAAGGTAGTCAGAAGGATTCGCTAGGGAACGCAGAGCAGGACGTTTCTAGAGAACGAACACCAACAACTGGGCGCGGAGGACAGGAAGAGGAACCCTTAAGTAGTAGCCCCTTCCCAAAAGGCATTGGCAGACAATCTATCTGATATACGCTTGCCCCTTAAATCCCTAGTGTGTGCCCCAAGTGGCCAGCAGAGGAATACACATTTCACAGCAGAGGGAGGACATAGCAGAGTACACAGGTGAAGAGGAAGCAGAATGGGGCTGGGTAGAGTATAGCAGCGTGGGATGGGAGTGGGGGTGAGCGCAGCCAGAGGACCAGACCAGCTGGGATCAGAGCAGCTAGCGACAGTTGCTGGCTATATCTAATAGCCTGCACCCTGCTGCATATGGAGCTGGCTCAGCGAGTGAGTCTGATTCATACCTTCTTTGCGCAGTTTAGATGTACAGTTATTGCTGACGTTATATAATTGGCTAGTAGTGGCTTTATGTCAAAACGGAGGTAACCCCACTTGATCAAAATTTTCACAAATAATTGCACTTGCAGCCCTTAAAAAAGTACCTAATCTAAAATATTGAGATGGCAAAAAAATATAAATCCTCCAAAGAAAAGTACAAATCCTTGATATTTAGTATGACATATAATGTGTCAGAATCTTGTGTAAAACATTATTCAAGGGATTGTCTCACTATGCTGTTTCACAGAGGCACAGCCATCTTCAGGCTCACACTTCCTGGTCAGGTAGTGGGTGGGTCTACAACAGAGATGGGCATATCAGCTCTGCTGTGCCTAGCTAATCCTGATAAAGGGACATGATAAAGGAAGTGCTGGAAATTTGTAAAATGCAGTGAACAAGGCTACAGAGCTCCAAAGGGTTAAAGTGTGTCAGTAAGTAATGTAAATGCGCTTCTGTCTTCAAGATAAGAAACAAGGCAGGGAGTGCAGTTACAATTTTGACCATTAGGCCCCGTTCACACGGCTTATTCACGCCGGATATGCGAGCCGGATTGCGCTCGCAATTCCGGCGTGAATAAGGGGCGGGGTGGTAGCGCGGCGGGGGAGCAGCCCGCCGACCCCATAGACAATACGTTATCTACGGCGCGTCCGCGCCGTAAATAATGTGCATGTCACTTTCTCCCCGCCCGGCGGATTCACCGAGCGGGGAGGAGCGACGGAATCCACTGTTCTCTGTGAGAGCAGTGGATTACCATAATTACTCCGATGGATTGGCGCCGTACTGCAGCGCAAATCCGGCGCGGAGTACGGCGCCAATCCGCGGACAAATAAACCGTGTGAACACGGCCTTAATGCAGCCTGTAAGTGCAGAGAAAGGTGGCTGGTAACTGGGAAAGCTTGGTAACAAATCAAGAGATAAGATCTGCTCCTCACTGTGAAGACATGAAAAATCAAAACAGCAATTTGGTACTTTTGCCTACATGTTTAAAACTAATCAATAAAACGGAAATACGCCTTTAACTTAGACTGGGCTATCTATGAAAAACTTGCTACAGTGGCTCAACTTTTAAAAGGGGTTGTCCACTTAATAATAAATCACAGTATAAATATATTCTGTAATTTATTACAAATTACAAAATAAAAAAAAAAACATTTAAACAAATTATTGGTTGGCTTACTTTGCTCCAAAATTTTGGAACATTGAACCATGTGTACTACTTGTCAAACTTTAGGCATTTATGTTACAATTCGCTATTTTTAAGCATTTACCTTGTCATCCTATGTTTGTTTGGCAGTGCTTTTTTATCTTTTTTTAAAATCTGTACTGAAATAACCTTAGAAGAAATAATAAGTTTTGTACTTTTAGTTCAGTGCTTTTGTGGCTGGCCTGTAATTCTCTGCATTTAGACTCATCAAAGAAGGTTACCTTCTAGAGGAAAGTTAATTTTCTTTTTCCTCTTCTTGTATTCTTTTTGTATTCTGTTTGTACTTTGTCGCTGGTTTCCACAGTAAACACGGGAGGTAAATAAATTGTTCAATATTGCATGAAGCAATTACATGTTAACCCTGCACAACAGTATTAACTTGATGAAAAATTCGATACGACAGAAGGAAAGGTATTGTCAAATAACGACCTGTTATTTGAATCAAAGGCGATGTCTATGAATTTGCATGCACCATTTCTGTAACCTGGCGGCGGCACACCAGTTCTAAATAGACATAGAGGAGTGTATAATACGACAGTATGAATGAAAGTGTTATGCGCCAAACTTTGTATGGCAGATTAGCACCAAACTTTGGAACATTAAAATGTGTCGTCAGGCGTACATTGCACCAAGCTTGGCCGTACGCCTGTTCCTACATCTATAGAACCGGCAATATATGGCAAAAAAATGGTGAAGGCAAATTCATAGATGTCGCCCCAAAGTTTTTTTTATCTTTAAACAATGCTATAAATACTAAAACGTAGATATCTATAGATTCTACAAAATACATGATGGGCGACATGTATGAAACTTGGAGCTCACACGCTAGTTCTAAATCAATATACAGGAGTGTAGAATGCGACAGTATGTATGAACCTATGTTATGCGGGTTCATAAATCTGGAATATGCCTTGCATAGCATATCTTTGGCGCATTCAAAAGTGCAGAGTTTTAGTGTATGACTGTTCATACATCTATAGAACAGGGCTATGAGGGTTTTTGGGTGCAAGATACGCCAAAAATGGCACAGCCCCGTTCATACAGTTTAAACCAGAAGTTTACATACACCACAAAAGACACATATGCATGTTTTTCTCACCATCTCACATGAAATCCTAATAAACTTTACCAGTTTTAGGCCAATTAGGATTACCAAATTTATTTACATTTGCCAAATGCAAAATAATGAGAGAATTTTTTAAGGAATTTTTATTACTTTCTGCAAAATCGAAAGTTCACATACACTAGGATTACTATGCCCTTTTAAAATGTTGGGACAGCCCATATTATGATGTCATGTCTTTGGAAGCTTCTGATAGGTTTATTGGCAACATCTGCGTTAATTAGAGACACAACTCTGGATGTTTTTTTTAATGCACACCCTTCTGTGTGTATCATGGGAAAGTCTAAAGAATTCAGCCAAGATATCAGGAAGAGAATTGTAGACTTGCACAAGTCAGGATCATCCTTGGGTGCAATTTCCAGATACCTGAAGGTGCCTCGTTCAGTTGTACAAACAATTATATGCAAATACAAACAAGATGGGAATGTCCAGCCATCATACCGCTCAGGAAGGAGAAGGGTCCTGTGTCTCAGAGATGAACATGCTTTGGTCCGACATGTGCATTTCAGCCCCAGAACAAAAGCAAAAGACCTTGTGAAGATGCCGGCGGAAGCTGGTAACATTGTGTCATTATCCACTGTGAAACGAGTACTGTATCAACATGAGTTGAAAAACCATTATGCCAGGAAGAAGGCATTACTCCAAAAGAAACATATAAAAGCCAGATTAATGTTTGCATATTTACAGGACCAAAGACCTACATTTCTGGAGACATGATCTGTTCTCTGACAAAACTAAAATTGAACTGTTTGGCCATAATGACCATCGTTATGATTGAAGGAAAACGGAAGAAGCTTGGAAGCCTCAGAACACCATCCCAACTGTGAAGCACGAGGTGGAAGCAGCATGTTGTGGGGTTGTGTTGCTGCAGGGGGGACTGATGCACTTCACAACATAGATGACATCATGAGGAAAGAATATTATGTAGCAATACTGAAGAAACATCTCAAGACATCAGCTAGGAAGTTAAAGCTTGGGCAGAAATGGGTCTTCCAAATGAACAATGACCCGAAGCATAATGACAAACTGGCTACAAAGTGGATGAAGGAAAACCAAGTCAATAATTTGGAGTGGGCTTCACATAGCCCTTATCTCAATCCTAGTGAAAATTTATGGGCAAAGCTGAAAAAGCAGGTGCGAGCAAGGCGACCTACAAACATGGCTCAGTAACACCTGTTCTGTCAGGAGGAATGGGCCAAAGTTCTCGCCAACTATTGTGAAAAGCTTGTGGAAGGATATCCAAAACGTTTGACCCAAGAATACAGTTTAAGGACAATGCTACCAAATACTAATGAAATGTATGTAAACTTTTGACTTTGCAGGAAGTAATAAAAATGCCTTAAAAATTCTCTGTCTCATTATTCTGGCATTTGGCGAATATAAATAATTTTGGTGATCCTAATTGACCTAAAACAGGTAAGGTTTATACTGATTTCATGTCAGAGAGTGAGAAAAACCTGCATATGTGTCTTTTTATATAGTGTATGTAAACTTCTGGTTTCAACTGTAGATGTTACCCTATGTCTTTACAATGGAACAACTTTGGGTAGCTACTCACTTTAATCTTTCTATCCAGTGCACGACTGTGGGGTGTTGCAGGTAAAAATTGTCTTTTTACACTGATGATTTGTTCACCCCTTACCGCTACAGCCAGTTTTGACCTTCCTGACAGAGCCCCACCATTGAAATCTAACGTGTCACTTTATGTGGGAATAACGTTTTGAAACTTTTGCCTGGCCATGTTTTCTCGTGACATGTTGTGCTTTAAGTTACTAAGAAATTTTGGCCCATACAATCCTTGTTTATTTGTGAAAAAATTTAAAATATTGAAAATGTTGGAAAATTTGCCAATTTCAAAGTTCAATAATTTCTCCGTGCAAGACGATTCCACACAAAATAGTTTATAACTAACATCTACCATATGTCTACTGTAGGTTGGCAACATTTTTCTTATGCTTTTTTATTTTTTTCTGGGCTTTGAAATTTAGTAGTATTTTCAAGAAAATTTGCAACATTGATTTTTTAGGGACCAGTCCAGTTTTGATGTGGCTTTGAGGGGCCTGTATGTTAGATACCCCCATAAATTGCTAAATCTAAGAAACTACACTCCTTAAAGTATTAAAAATTGCATTTAGGAAGTCTGTTAACCCTTTAGGTGTTTCACAGAAATGAAAGCAAAGTGGAGGTGAAATTTTAATATTTCACTTTTTTGCAGATTTTAAATTTTTATTCAGTGGAACATGGTACATGTGGCCAGGGACTTGCAACTCAACAGCGATTCCCCCAATTTTTTTTTTTTAGAGATATCCCATATGTGGCCCTAGTGCGCTATTTTGCTGAACCACCAGCCTCAGTATACGAGGAGCACCTTCCAGACTTTGGGGTCTCATTTTCATTACAATTTTCTTTAGGTGCCATTAAAGGTGCTAAAACTTAATAAACACCCCTAAAAAGACCCCATATTGGAAACTACACCCCTTATGGTATTTATCCAGGGGTGTAGTGAGTATATCTACCTCACAGGTATTTCACACATTTTTTTATAGCATTAGAAAATATCCCAGTATTCTGCAATTTTAGCTGAAACTGTTTAATTTTTACAAGGAATCCTGAAAAAGTATACCAAAATTTGTTACACAATTTATTCCAAGTTCAGCAATACCTTATATGTGGGTGTAAACTGCTTGGGTGCATGGGAGGGCGTACAAGGGAGGAAGCGCTATTTGGCTTTTGAAACGCAGATTTTGGTGGGTCCATGTCGCATTTACCAGAACAGGTGAAACCTTCCAGAAGTCATCTCTTCTTGAATTCAACAACCCTCATGGATCTTATCCAGGGCTGTATTCTACATTTTGGACCCACAGGTGTTCCATAGTTTTTTTTTACACTGGGCCATGGGGGAGGAGGGGTTGGGGATATGCCGTACTGCCATTGTATTTTGGGCTTTGCAGTACGGTGTAAATGACATGATAACTTTACTATGCGGGTCAGTGTACTTACAGTGATATAAATGTTATACTTTTTTATGAGTTTTATTACTTTTACACAATTGAAAAGGTTTTTTTAAATAATTGTGTTTTTCTATTCTAATGGTATATAATACCAACACCAGCATTAAAATAGAGAATAATAAATGGGTTAACGGTTGTCTTTTATACATCAAGAACAGACCAGTACTAGATTAACAGCCACAATAAGAGGCAAAGCGACCATGCAATCTCATAAAAATGTATATATATATAATATATTGTATCAAAGTAAATAGATCATAATAATATGTAAAGCATTAATGGTTATATACAGTGCCTTGCGAAAGTATTCGGCCCCCTTGAGCTTTTCAACCTTTTGCCACATTTCAGGCTTTAAACATAAAGATATAACATTTTTATTTTTTTGTAAAGAATCAATAACAAGTGGGACAAAGCTGTGAAGTGGAACGAAATTTATTGGATATTTTAAACTTTTGTAAAAATAAAAAACTGAAAAGTGGGGCGTGCAAATTTATTCGGCCTTCTTAATTTAATACCTTTTGCTGCGATTACAGCTACAAGTCGCTTGGGGTATGTCTCTATCAGTTTTGCACATCGAGAGACTGAAATTCTTGCCCATTCTTCCTTGGAAAACAGCTGGAGCTCAGTGAGGTTGGATGGAGAGCATTTGAACAGCAGTTTTCAGCTCTTTCCACAGATTCTCCATTGGATTCAGGTCTGGACTTTGACTTGGCCATTCTAACACCTGGATACGTTTATTTGTGAACCATTCCATTGTAGATTTTGCTTTATGTTTGGGATCATTGTCTTGTTGGAAGATAAATCTCCGTCCCAGTCTCAAGTCTTTTGCAGACTCCAACAGGTTTTCTTCCAGAATGGTCCTGTATTTGGCTCCATCCATCTTCCCATCAATTTTAACCATTTTCCCTGTCCCTGCTGAAGAAAAGCAGGCCCAAACCATGATGCTGCCACCACCATGTGTGACAGTGGGGATGATGTGTTCAGGGTGATGAGCTGTGTTGCTTTTACACCAAACATATCGTTTTGCATTGTGGCCAAAAAGTTGGATTTTGGTTTCATCTGAGCGGAGCACCTTTTTCCACATGTTTGGTGTCTCCCAGGCGGCCCCTTCTTCCACATGTTTGGTGTCTCCCAGGTGGCTTGTGGCAAACTTTAAACAAGACTTTTTATGGATATCTTTGAGAAATGGCTTTCTTCTTGCCACTCTTCCATAAAGGCCAGATTTGTGCAGTGTACGATTGATTGCTGTCCTATGGACAGACTCTCCCACCTCAGCTGTAGATCTCTGCAGTTCATCCAGAGTGATCATGGGCAGGGGCTTAACTAGAGAACCCACGGCCCCAAAGCAAACTTTTGGAGGCCCCCCCCCCCCCTCGCCCACCTCCCCGACTATGAACATTTACCAGGACATGCTGTTAGATAATGTAGATAATACAAGGGGCAAATACCTCACCATAAATCTCACTATCATACTGCTACCAAACAAATCTAACTATACCAAGACCAACATTACTAATAACGCTATTACATAGGAAACTGATTATACTTTCCATCACCTCACTCCCTGCCCACCTGGCTGTATGGGGTCCATTTAGGCAGGCAGGGTTTAGATAGGCTATATGGGGCCCCAGATAGGCCAGGTTTAGGTAGGCAATAGGGTCCCCATATAGGCAGGCAGGGTTTAGGTAGCTATAGGGCCCCATATAGGCAGTCAAGCAGAGTTTAGGTAGCTATAGGGCCCCATATAGATAGGCAGGCAGGGTATAGGGGCCATATAGGTAGGAAGGCAGAGTTTAGGTAGCTATAGGGGCCATATATGTAGGCAGGCAGGGCTTAGGGTAGGCTATAGGGGCCCCATACAGGTAGGCAGGGCATAAGGTAGGCTATATGGGCCATATATATAGGCAGGGCTTAGGAAAGTTTATAGGGGTTCATGTATATATATATATAGGCAGGTAGGGCATAGGGTAGGCTATAGGGGCCATATATATAGGCAGGCAGGGCATAGGGTAGGCTATAGGGCCATATATAGGCAGGCAGGGCTTTGGGGAGGCTATATATAGGCAGGCAGGGCTTTGAGGAGGCTATAGAGACTATATATAGGCAGGCGGGGCTTTGGGGAGGCTATAGGGGCTATATATAGGCAGGCAGGGCTACAGGGGCTATATATAGGCAGGCAGGGCTATAGGGGCTATATATAGGCAGGCAGGGCTATAGGGGCTAGATATAGGCAGGCAGGGCTATAGGAGCCAATCTATAGGCAGGCAGGGCTATAGGGGCCAATATATAGGCAGGCAGCACCATAGGGGCCAATATATGGGCAGGCAGGGCTATAGGGGCCAATATAAGGGCAGGCAGGGCTATAGGGGCCAGTATACGGGCAGGCAGGGCTATAGGGGCCAATATAAGGGCAGGCAGGGCTATAGGGGCCAATATATAGGCAGGCGGGGCCAATATATAGCCAGGCAGAAGTATAGGTGCCATATATATAGGCAGGCAGGGCATAGGGTAGGCTATAGGGCCATATATAGGCAGGCAGGGCTTTGGGGAGGCTATATATAGGCAGGCAGGGCTTTGAGGAGGCTAAAGAGACTATATATAGGCAGGCGGGGCTTTGGGGGAGGCTACCGGGGCTATCTATTTTCAGGCATGTCTATAGGGGCCAATTTATAGGCAAGGCTTCAGGGGCCAATATTTAGGCACGTCTATAGGGGCCAATATATAGGCAGGACCATAGGGGCCAATATATAGGCAGGCAGGGCCATAGGGGCCAATATATAGGCAGGCAGGGCTATAGGGGCCAATATATAGGCAGGCAGGGCTATAGGGGCCAATATATGGGCAGGTAGGGCTATAGGGGCCAATATATGGGCTATAGGGGCCAATATATAGGCAGGCAGGGCTATAGGGGCCAATATATAGGCAGGCAGAACTATAGGGGCCAATATATAGGCAGGCAGGGGGCTTCATTATTATTAAAAAATAAGAAATCACTCACTCACCTGTCTCTCGCTCCCTCGATGTGACCGCGCAGCTGGCCGGCCAGTCTGTGCTCGGCACGGGCCTCGCGATGATGTGACGTCATTGCGCAGCCCACGTCAGCACCGTGGGCCGGCGCAGGCTGATTAGCAGAGCGGAGCCGCTCTGCTCTGCTAATACCGGCCAGTCCTGCCTTTGAGCGCTTGGGCCGGAGGGCCCGGGTGTTCAAAGGTAGGAAGCGGCGGGGCCCGCAGCTCCGCGTCCGCTGGCAGTGAACTAGTATGTTCCCTGCCGGTGGCCGCAGGAGCCGAACCACCGGGGTAGCAGACGTGGTAGCGGCTGCCCCAGGGCACGGGCCCCCTAAGAGCACGGGCCCCGGGGCAGCTGCTACGTCTGCTACCCCGGTAGTTACGCCCCTGATCATGGGCCTCTTGGCTGCATCTCTGATCAGTCTTCTCCTTGTTTGAGATTAAAGTTTAGAAGGATGGCAGGGTCTTGGTAGATTTGCAGTGGTCTGATACTCCTTCCATTTCAATATGATCGCTTGCACAGTGCTCCTTGGGATGTTTAAAGTTTGGGAAATCTTTTTGTATCCAAATCTGGCTTTAAACTTCTCCACAACAGTATCACGGACCTGCCTGGTGTGTTCCTTGGTCTTCATGATGCTCTCTGCGCTTTAAACAGAACCCTGAGACTATCACAGAGCAGGTGCATTTATACGGAGACTTGATTACACACAGGTGGATTATATTTATCATCATCAGTCATTTAGGACAATATTGGATCATTCAGAGATCCTCACTGAACTTCTGGAGTGAGTTTGCTGCACTGAAAGTAAAGGGGCCGAATAATATTGCACGCCCCACTTTTCAGTTTTTTATTTTTTACAAAAGTTTAAAATATCCAATAAATTTCGTTCCACTTCACAATTGTGTCCCACTTGTTGTTGATTCTTCACAAGAAAATAAAAAAAATTTTATCTTTATGTTTGAAGCCTGAAATGTGGAAAAAGGTTGAAAAGTTGAAGGGGGCCGAATACTTTCGCAAGGCACTGTGTGTTGCTCTGTCAAATACAGGGGCAAGCAAGAGCAATATGCCAGAAACATACGGTGACATGTAGGAATCCTAGCGCTGACAGACCAGTTCTAAATCACTTTAAAGGGAATATGTCATCAAAAGATTACTTGTTGTTTAACGTTTTTATGTAAAAGACATTTTTTACGAATTTTCGGTCATTTTTATTTTTATTTTCCATAACACTTTCAATATTTTTTAATAATTTTTAAGTCCTGCAGTTTTCAGTTTGGTCACTAAGCCTAATAACAGTCTGACACTTCCTGTTCTGTAGAGAAAGATTTTCAGCACGAGCATGGTTACACTGAACATTAGTGGGGCAGATTTATCAAGGCAGTTACGCCAGAATTCTGATTCAATTTGCGCCAAAAATAATATCTTTCAAGCTTTAAGCCACATTTACTTTGTGTTTTAGACAGTTTCAGACGCCTGCGCCTCGTCTGACAAAGGGGGTGTGACCTCGTAAAAAGGTGTGTGGCTTCATGGGAAATGGGGCGTGGCTTAATCACGACAAAATTGCGCTAGAGTTTTGTCACAGTCTCTGGCGTAAGAAGTAAGCCAACTTAATTGTGTTACAAACTTAGACTACACAGTTCTAACCTGCACCAGATTTATCAACACTATGATAAATGCTGCGCATTGTAAGACTGTCTAGTCTATCTTTACTTTGTCTAGGATTAAGACACTATTGATAAATCTGCCCAAATGTGTATAGATAACACAGGATCCACTAATCACCATAGGAGATAGTCACAGCTCACCCTCTCCTCTTCCCTGCACACTGACTTCTTCCCAGGGCACAGAGTATGCATCCTATAGAAGTCAATGGGACTGAGTCAGTCTTAAGGCTCCTATGTGCATGAAGCTGCTGTGAAGTACCTCACTGACTACTGTTAAAAGCAGTGCAAGCAAGAATTCTGTCCCCACAATCATATATAGATGGATTTGAGAAATCTAAAATCAGAAAATAAAAATGGCTGAGAAAAAAAGAATATGGATCAGGCTCTTGATTTAATAAGTAAAAAAAAAAAAATGGCGACAGATTCCCTTTAAGGCAGTGTAGAATGTGCCAGAATGTAGGAAACTGTTCTTCTGCAGGTCATATACACAGGCGCAGTCTAGTGCCAATACGACAAGTCTGGTTCAGGCAGAGCACCTTTAACCTGGTCTGGCTCTTCTACTCTGTTTCCCCGAAAATAAGACATAGTGCATTTTTTATGCAATTCAGAATTTGGCTGCTTATGCTGATGTTTGTGATGAAATCACTACAGTATATTAATACGTGTTGATGTTTTGTTCAACAATAAATGTGAATTATTGTTCATAGAAAAAAAAAACATCCCCTAAAAATAAGTCTTATTTAGGAGCAAAAATTAAAACACTGTCTTATTTTCGGGGAAACACGGTAACTGTTCTGTGCCTAGATTTGGCATCAAAGAATCATAAATGTGTCTAATTCTATGAATGTGATGTGACATGCCCCCAGAATGCGTCTAATCGTTGGCGCACTAAAAAGTGTCTCTGGCGCAATACAAAGGCCCTTATCGTGCACCTGTTCATACATGTTTTTTGGGCTCAAAGTACACCAGAAAACTGGCGCAGCCCCGTTCATAGATGTCGTCCATAATCATTATCTGCTAAGGTAAAAATAGTGGACGTTCTTACCCTGTTTAAAAGCTACCACCACCAAAGACTGTGCAGTCCCAAAACAAATTGGGTATTGCTGAATCATCTCAACCTGCTTAGTAAAGGTAGCATGTCATTTATACCGCATGACCACCACAAAAGAATTAAAAAAAACACAAAGATGGCGTTTTGGTGAGCGCTGCAAAGTTTGATCTGTCTTTTGGAAAAATTATTATTGGAGCATGCCTCTTCCTCGCTGAGCACCACCGGTGGGAGTTGTTGTCATTTACATGTTGGACTCATGGTTCTTATCAACACCACCTATTACAGAGCAGTGCCGGTTATCTTTTTCATGCCCTGTTTGATACTGTCATTGTAGATTTAGTACTGTTAGGCCGTATTCACACGGCTTATTTCGCCCTGGATTGGCGCCGTACTGCGCGTCGGATTTGCGCTGCAGTACGGCGCCAATCCGCCGCAGTAATTACGGTAATCCACAGTTCTCATAGAGAACAGTGGATTCCTTCGCTCCTACCCACTTGGCGAATCCGGCGGGCGGGGAGAAAGTGACCTGCACATTATCCAGGCGCAATACACGCCGTGGATAATGGAAGTCTATGGGGCCGGCGGGCAGCGCCCCCGCACCCGTCCCTTATTCAAGTCGGAATTGCGAGCGCAATCCTGCTCGCAAATCCGGCGTGAATAAGCCGTGTGAACGGGGCCTTAGTATAATGCTTTCCAAAGACACCCTATTGACCAGGGAAAATGTAGCATTCAGTTGTCAGTATAGTTTTACATTTCCAGGCGGAAGAACAGTGGAAGGGCACAGTGGAGAACTTTATGGGGAATGCAAGTCTTTATTAAGAGACATGTCAACAAGCTGGTACCCGTTCTTTAAAGGGGTTGTCTCACTACAAGAATTGCTTTTTATGTTAAAGATCTTGCAAAAACAAGTCACTTTGCCATATATGTCCATTAGCAGTGTCCTACCTATCCTGAGATATCCCCTCCTGTATGGGCTGCATCAGGTCCTCAGTTTGCTATAGCTACAGACCTGTTTAATCTCTCCTGATAGGCTGCCAGCACTGGTTGCTATAGCTACAGACCTGGCTTCTACT
Organism: Phyllomedusa bahiana; assembly: GCA_025379985.1. Classification (NCBI taxonomy): domain Eukaryota; kingdom Metazoa; phylum Chordata; class Amphibia; order Anura; family Hylidae; genus Phyllomedusa; species Phyllomedusa bahiana. The sequence continues at coordinate 24,385 of JAODAL010038938.1, read as the reverse complement.
GCAGCCTAGTAGAAGCCAGTAAACACGCCACTGAATTAAAAATGAAACCAAAAAAAACAGGACGAATCAATGTCATGAGACAACCCCATTAATACTTGTTAGAGAACTATGGATGTAGTTTCCTATTTAGGAGCTAAAAAAGCTTAGTAAATGTTACAATGAATACTTGTCTTTCCTGATGCAAGAAAAGTGTAAGTATAAGTAAATGAAAAAGTTAGCAATTTTCCATTTTGCAGGGCATGTTGGTTTGAGGTATGATTTCTTGAAGAATAAGATTTTTTTTTATTTTTTTTTCAGATCCAAAAGTGAAACTGGGGAGAAGAAAACCAAAAAAGAAAACATATGATAGGGAAACGGCACTTGTTTCACTGATTCCAACCTCAACAAAGTCCCCTAAAACTGTTCGGGATACCACAGTGCAGACACTCTATGAAGTCCTGATAAAGAGGTAGCTTCACTATAATTTTTCTTATGCCCGATTCTTTAACGTGCCTAGTACATACTATTCGTACATCTTAGGCTATGGATATTTGCTAACTGTTGGCTGTTCCATGAGGCATACTGTATAGGTTTGTATCAGAACCCACATCTTTACATGACTGCGGGATGCTTATCTAGCAGAAAATGGGATCTTATAGGTGAAAATCTCTACCTGATCATTATGTCCGAGTGGTGAATGATAGAATTGAAAAGTTAAATTTACTTGGCCAGCTTACAGACGTGTTCCATCTGAAGACATTTATAACTTATCCACAGAGAAGTAGGTGAACAAGAGCCACTTGTTTCCCCATCTTTCAAACCAGGAGGGCTGGTGGTAACAACAAAAAGGTGAAAATGTCTGTGGATATTGATAAATAATTGTCACGATGTGTGCCATGCTCCCTGCTCTGGACTCCGGGCGTGCTCTGGAATCCTGTTTCTGGTCATCGTGTGTACCCATGCCCTAGGGTGAGGACATGCCAGCTATTTAAAATTTAAAGGGCCAGCAGACCGCTGACTTCCAATCACCGATTGCTGGACCCTTTAGGGTCCCTTTTTGCTGCTCTCCTTGCCAGTTTATCGGTGTGCTTATCCTGAGAGTTTTGCTACGTTACGTTCCCCTGTATTTAACCCATGTTCTGGACTTCGTTTTGTCTGCCGCCTACCCTAACCTTGCATGCTTCTTTGGTACTACTCTGCACCCAGACTGTCACCGCTAGTGGTCACATCAGTGGTAGTGACCTGGAAATCTCCTGCAGCATAGTCCAGCTGGCCTTGTGGCAGGTGCTGGTGAAGAACCAGGGGGCTCCTTAGACTCCTCTCCCTGGCGTGGCTCATACCATCTCTTCTGGTGACCGAGAGGATTCAACACTTGTCCCCCATGACAATAATATACAGTGTTCTCTCAACAAACAATATTAATTGGTTTTGGGATGACCATTGTATGTTCAAACAATTGTATATTGAATCTACAGCTCTATGAAAAACTGGTAAATTGTTTGGTAGGCCCAAAATGTTATACAACACAATTCAAAATGGAGATTAAAGAATATTAAGTAGAAAACTAATACAGATAAGTCCTTACATATAACAGAAAGAGCTGCTGGAAGATGAAAATCATGTTCTATTTTGAGGACAGGAGCTTCTCTAGGTCATGTAATTTTTGTACCAGAAAAAAAAATTACATCCTCACTTGGTGCCCAAAGTAGCCGCTCATCCTGGCCCATAAAAAAGCAGTACAGAATATGCAGTACCGCACTGTACTGTAGAGAGTTGCTACTAGACCACCAATCACTGCATGCACTGCACTAATATGGTGGTTTTACAAGTAAACTGTTCATGAAATTGGTTGGATATTCCAGTCAATTACATTTACCACTGAACAGTAGTATCTTTGACATTGTATGGTGAGTTTAGTTTCAAGATACAATGTCCCAGGAAAGACCATTGTATGTTGGAAATATTGTAACTTGAGGGATCACTGTACTCTGAAAACCACTGTATGTATATGCCTTTAATTCCTTAACGACTGCCCACCGACTTTTGACGTCGGCTGGTGCGGGTCGTTCGTCTGCAGCGACGTCTTTTGGTGTCGCTGCAGACGGCGGAGTTTGCGGCGCCCGGCGCCGCAACTGCGCTACGATTTGGGCTATACTACACAGCCCTGATCCCAGAGCATCTCCTGCAGGCACCGGGGAGCGGAGGAAACCTCTGCAACCCGGGGCTTTAACCCTTTGATTGCGGCGATGCGTCACTGCAGCGCAATCAAAGGGTTCCCCTGCTCTGTCGGGTGAGCGGAACAACCGGTGACCCGACAGAGGCTGGGGAATGGCTGCACAGTCAGCCCTGGGACCTAGAGTAGCCCCAGAGCTGTCTGTGTACTAAGCCAGTGACCAGGACGCACTGTGTGCTGTCCAGATCACTGCCTGTGTCAAAGTGACACAGATTAGAATGTATTAGCATATATGAATATGCTAATACATTACTAAGTGTAACAAAATGTAAACCAGTTCTCCCTTCATGGGAGTAAAAAAAAAGTAAAAAAAAAAAACATAAAAAGTGTAAAAGTAAATAAAAAAATAAATAATAAAATAAAAATAAACATTTAATAAAAAGTAATTGTGCATAAATTACACACACAAAAAAACCTACACATATTAAATATTCACACGACTGTAATAACCTGTAGAATTAATCTAACAAGTTATTAAGTGTGAAATGTGAATGGTGTAAAAAAACAAAATAAAAAAAATGTAAAAAAAAAAATACTGCAATTATTTATAAGTGAACTTAAACCATTAAAGTACAACTTATAAAGTACAATAAGGTACAACTTATCTCTGTTGAAACGCAAGGAGGCAAAAACTAAAAAAAATTTCTGGTCATTAACTACTTTCAGGCGTTCGGCTTAAGGGGTTAATAACATGTTACCATGTCTTTCCAAAAATAATACAGAGTCTTATATTGTTTTCATTTCCAAAAAAGGGCTAGGACTTATTTTTTTTAACACGACGGGTGCAGACACTGCATGCTGGGACATTTAGTATCTTGGAAGCTGCTGTGGAACTACAAGTACATATACACACACATACACCCCATGGTTTTTTGACTATAATATATATATATATATATATATATATATATATATATATATATATATATATACACACACACAGAACCTATAGTCAAATACCATGGGGTGTGTCTATTCTTTCAGTGTCTTATAAGTGTGACATACTGAGGAACTACAAGTCCCGGTAGCCACACTTTAAGATAAGGGATTGGGTGTGTGATTGTACAAATTTGTGTGTGTGTATACATTGAACGTTCACTTGCACTCTATGGCCTGGGCTGAAGGAACTGCGAGTCATGTGACTGTGACATCATTTCTGGTCCTTCACCCTGAAAGCACTGGAGGTTTCCACAAAACCTCCAGTCTAACAGGCTGATTATGGGGGTCGGCATGGCTCAGGAATTGCACTGACCAGGAGGCAGACACCAGGTGGCATCGCTGACTAACTAGGACTTATTTTTGGAGTAGGACTTATATTTAAAGCCGACGCCAAGAATCTGTGAAAATCAGGCTAGGGCTTATTTTTGGATAAACACGGTACACTGCTTTTCATTTACCATGCTATAGCTACAGATCACACCTGTGGAACTAATATAGTTCCATTACACATGTGTTGCAAAATTCCCTCACATAATGCATATTCCAGTATATTTTTCAAACATTCTATGTTAGTGAATCACATTTTCCTATAATTGCTTTGAAAGGTCTTTAAAGGTCAGACTCAGCACCCACACATTCCACTTGGTGGTGAAATTAGATGTTTGTTATTGAGAAAATTAGATCATAAGTGTATGTTTACATTTTACAGGATTGTGCTCAGAATGTCATATAATGCTTTATTTGTATACAACACATATCCAAATTAACCATTGTGTGACATTTCGAGTGCCGTGGATTTCTTATCTTAGATTGCCGTAACAAGTCCTTCACAGGAGCAAATCATTGGAGTGCTGGGCACATTTCTCAATTGTGATAAGTAAAATTGCGTCCATTCAATGAACGCTTCAATAGATTTTTTATTCATTCCAAACAGTGAACATTACATTTCAGATTGAAGAAATACTTGCAGCGAAGTGAAAACAGAAAGTTAGGCTCTCCTGAACCTTTCTCACGAATCCATAACTGAAAAGGACAGATAAACAAGAGTATAACACAAAATAGCTAACATCTACTTTATTTGTAATTTGACAACATAAAGGCTGAAAGGAAAGCAGAAATCTGTGTTGCTAGCAAAAACTTCCATCTCAGGTCATGCAAGAGATTTGTACACATCATAGAGGGATCAAAGTGGAACACAGAGGCATCATCTGATGGAACAAGGCAGGGGCAGTAAGCCCGTGTTCACACGGCTTATTGAAGCCGTAATTGCGAGCCGGATCGCGCTCGCAATTCCGGCTTGAATAAGGGGCGGGTGTGGGGGCGCGGCCCGCCGGCCCCATAGACTTGCATTATCCACGGCGCGTATTGCGCCTGGATAATGTGCAGGTGACTTTCTCCCCGCCCAGCGGATTCGCCGAGCGGGGAGGAGCGACGGAATCCACTGTTCTCTATGAGAGCAGTGGATTACCGTAATTACTGCGACGGATTGGAGCCGTACTGCAGCGCAAATCCAGCGCGCAGTACGGCTCCAATCCGCGGCAAAATAAGCCGTGTGAACGGCCCCTTAAATCATCATAGTAATATCATTCATCTTAAGATGTAAAATATTAATTGTTCCAAGTGCAAGATGTTAGCCAAGACCAATCGTGAATAAACATAGGTCCATTTTAGGGAATTATAATAGCAACAATGTGAGGGTATGAAGGACAAAACTTGAAGGACATCAAAAGCCCTTACCAAAATATGAGTAGTATGAAGAGTGTGAAGTATGTATAGAAATGTGCGAGAGGTTGTGACAGTATGGCCTCAAATATGCATGCAATGACTACATTTACGTGAGTAGTGTATCTGTGGTTAATAAAAGGCAGTGTGTGCAGTGTTAAAAATAGGCTTGGACCTGTAATTGTACCAGGGCTGTGGAGTCGGAGTCGGTGGCTATTTTGCAGGAGTCGGAGTCATCATAAAATGGACCGACTCCGACTCCCAAAATATATAATAATTTGGTCCAGTTAGTTTGATGCAGTGCAAAGAGCAAGAGGAATTGGGTCCGGCCAGTGCTACTGCTCCCATATCTTCAGCCTCATCACATAAGGAGTATAATTGATGACATGGCGCAGGCAAAGCACTGCCCCAGGGGAAAAGATTCCGCTCCCATAGCAAACAGATTTCAGCAAAATTTTTCACCTGTTTTCAAAGAGGTAGAAGAGTTCAACCATTCATCAAAACTGACTATGGCTGAGGCAATTCCTTTACACCCTGACATTGTTAGAGATGTTGCTCCTGTGGCCACCGCTTTGCCCCCAACCCAAGTTAGTGTAGAGAGGCCGTTCTCTAGCCTGGAAATAATGAGATCAGATGTGAGGTAAATGTATGCAGGATCTGATGGAGGCAATACTATTTCTCAGAACAAATTCAGAGACTTCACAAATGTTCCTGCAGTGTTTTGCATATTTACAATTTTTTTGTGTCCTAAAAGCATGTCCAATAAATATATTTTACACGGACAAGCAAAAGGGTAACACTGCTTTGAACTTGTGACTTTCAGGCTCCATATCTCTCCATACACTACAGCTTTGTACATGAGGCTACTGTAATTGTATGTACAGTCATCTGACCCATATTATTTGACTTGCAAGTATTTAGCATCTGCTTAGTTACAATTTTGCTCCTAAAAATCAATATGTTAGTTTTTATTATTTTGTTAGTATTTAGGAAATCCACCTTTTGGTTTTCAATACTGCCTGAATAATTCTGGGCTCTGAATCAGATTCAAGCACATCTTGACCAAAATCTGATCCCAGGTCTCTTCTACACATTCCCAATGTTGGTGCAGACTGGACTTGGATACAAATACAGATTTTTCTTCAACCCTCCCACAAATGTTCAAAAGATCAAAACATTGTTACCCTTTTGCTTGTAAGTGTCTGTTCTACCTAAATAGCTTGATTATTGTATCATAAGGTGATAAACAGCCTGATGTTACCATTTTACTACAGTAAAGTTATCACTTAAACATGCGCCGTGTATGAAGGAGTCGGAGGTTTGGGAAATTGAGGAGTCGGAGTCGGGGCTTCGGCTTGCCGACTCCACAGCCCTGAATTGTACACAGCCTTGAGAAGGCTGATGGACATGTGCCCACCACAGTAATATGAGTAGAATCACTGGTGATACTTAGAGGCAGCATAATAGGTATAATTCACTTTGTAGTACAAGCATCTAGGACTTGCTGCATGTGTAGTGTGCAGGGAGCGAAGTACAGATGGTCCATCCAAAGCTAATAGGAAAATTATTCAAGCAATATAAAAGGAAGTAATGATTGTTTATTATAGTTGAATGTAAAAAATGATAAGGGGGTTTGAAAAATGAGAATGGAAGGAAAGGGAGAGAATTAAAACAGAGGGGATAAAACAAGGGAAACGAATACACACTGGGGCAAAATTGTTGGTACCATTCTGTTAAAGAAAGAAAAACCCACAATAGTCACTGAAATAACTTAAGACTGATAAAAGTAATAATACATTTAAATTAAATGAAAATCAACTAATGAAAATCAGACACCGTGCTTGAATTGTAATTCAACTGAAAAAAAATGAGATTGCTCTGGAAAAATTTTTAAAATAGTTTGGCCATAGGGAGATGTTAACCAATGCTGTGTCCTATCATTAGCAGCACAGGTATCTTCAAAGTTGTAATTAGTCAGTCTGCCTATTTAGAGCGTGAAAAGTAGTCACTGTGTTGCTTGGTATCATGATATGTATCACACTAAACATGGAGCAAAGGAAAATTAAGCAGAGAATCTTGTATTAGAAGATTAGAAAGAAAGTTATAGATAATCATGTTAAAGATAGAGGCTCTAAAACCATATCCAAACAGCTTGATGTTCCTGTTACTACAGTTGCTCATTTTATTCAGAAGTTCAAGGTCTATGAAACTGTAACCAACCTTCCTGGATGTAGGGGCAAGAGGAAAATTGATGACAAATTGAAGAGATTGTTAATACAAATGGTAACCAAAGAACCCAGAATAACTTCCAAAGAGATTAGAGGTCAAGGTACATCAGTGTCGCACTATCTATTGATGTCTTTGCCAAAGTGGACTCAATGGAAGACGACTGAGAAGGAAACTACTGTTGAAAGCAAATCTTAAAAAGAGAGACAGGAATTTGCCAAAATCCATATTGAAAAGACACAAAGCTTCTGGAAGAAAATCCTTTGGACAGATGCAACAAAACTGGAGCTTTTGGGCTAGACGAAAAAAGCATACAAAGAATAAAGCCTAAAACCCACTGTGAACCATGGAGGAGGTTTGGCTATTTTGCTGCATCTGACACAGGGTGTTTTGAATCTGAGCAGGGTACAATGAAATTGCAAGACTGTCAAGGCATTCTGGAGTGAAATATGCCTACTAGTGTTTCAGCTTGGTCTTATTCGCAGGTCATGGAACCTCCAACAGGATAATGACCTAAAACCCAAAGTTAAAAAGATCCAGGAATGGCTAAGAGCAAACCATTGGACTATCCTGAAGTGGCTTCTATGAGCCCTGATCTAAATCATCTGTGGAAGGAGCTGAAACGTTCAGTCTGGACAGCAGTTTACTCATGATAAGGGGGCCAAAATGCCTTCTGACAGAAGTTACAGAAATCATTTATTTGCAGTTATTTCCTCAAAAGGTTGTGCAACTAAATTCTAAGTTAAAGGTGCCATCATTTTTGTCCAGGCCAGCTTCATTAGTTTTTTTTTTTTTAATTCTTCGGTTTAACCACAATTCAAAAACAATGTCTAATTTTCATTGGTTGATTTTCAGTAAATTTAAATTCATAATTACTTTCGTCAGTTTCAAGTTATTTCAGTAACCATTGTAGGTTATGCTTTCTTTAACAGAAGAGTACCAACAGTATTGTCCACATGCATAAGTAAAAAGTGTGGTTAGGTTGTTTTTAAGGCTTCCAAAGTCTGACCAGTTAGACCTTATGTTGATTAGCTGTTCTAAGCACATCATAACTGGTTCTTTAAGTCTTGTATGTTTTGGTGTGCCCCACTGGTTAAAGGCCAAAGCTTCCTGCTCACCTAGTTTGGATTCTTGGATTATTAGAGGTGTATACAAATGAGGTTTAGTTTTAATGTCTGTTGTTCTTTCTCATATACCAATAGTTTTTCTGGGTATACTATTTTGGCCTGAGACTTTGCATGTTACTCTCTTAAACTAGGAGTAAGGAACGGTTTCTTAAGTGGATCTGGCGTGACAGTTTCTGTATTGTAGGAGACCATTTTTGTTGGTAGATTTTATCTACCAAAACTAGATGATTACCATAATTGCGCGCCGCAATTATGGTAATCCATAGCTCTCATAGAGAGTTATGGGTTACGCATCGTCCCACCTCACTTACAATCCGATCGTATTGTACGCGTGGGGGAAGAATTGACATGTCAATTGTGCGCAGCGTTTACGCACCGCGAACCATGCATGTCAATGGGGCCGGTGGACTGCCAGCCTCCCCCGTGCTTTGGGAGTACGTGCTGATCAGCGCGACTCCCAAAACACACGGCGTATTGCGGCACGGACTGTACACGCCACAATTACTCCATGTGGACATAGCCTTCTGATATACCTAGTGCAGTATATATCCCCCCTAATCTTTTAGTGCGCCAAAGATTAGGGTCATTCTGGGGGCTTTGCACCACATTCTTAGAAGTAGACACATTTATGATTCTTTGACGCCACATCTAGGCGCAGAACAGTTAGAACAGCCAGACCAGGTTAAAGCTGGCACTAGACTGCACCTGTATGTATGAACTGCAGAAGAACAGGTTCATACATTCTGGCGCATTCTACACTGCCTTAAAGTGATTTAGAACTGGCCTGTCAGCACCAAGATTCATACATCTCGCCCTACGTGTCAGCTATTCCCTTTCGTAATCTATAAAGTTAAGTCGGTGAGATGGACTAAGGAGAAATTGGTGCAATGTGGTCATTTGAATTACGGACGGATAATGCTGTGGTTGAGAAGTTCTTGGTAGATAACAACAACCATAAGAAATCAAACAGGGGAAATTACAATGGATTTCACTTCAGCTAAATGTCGATACTGACTGATAGAGACATTGTTCAATGAATGCTTCAATAGAGTTTTATTGAATTCCGCGCAGTGATCATCGCACATTAAATTCGAAATTGAAGAAATATGTGCAGTGATATGAAAAACAGGCATTTAGACACTTCCAAACCTCTATCAAGAGTCACTAACGGAGGCATTGGGTAAATATACAAGGAGATAAAACCAAATAACTAATGTATGTTAGTTATATAGCATCAGTGTAAAAGAGCAAGTAAAAAAACCTCATTTTTAGCATGAAATCCTATCATAATGGTAGGTAAAAGTGTGATCCGATGGAAAAGAGGGAGGGGATAGTGAATCATCTTACGGTAGTAGTATCATTTAAATTAAGATGTGAAAATATAAATACTTCCAAATTCAAGATGTTAGCCAAGAGCACTCATAAATACACATAGTCCCATATTAAGGAATAATAATGGTTACTCTTACACCATGAAGGGCTGAACTAACCAAAGTATGAGTAAAATTAAGAATGCAAAGACACCTGAGAGTGGAGACAGTATGGCGCGGTAAGAAAGGCAAATGCACATGGAATAGCTTCCATCACAGTTTAGTCCTTATTGCTCCCTAATATGGACCTTTGTATATTAATTAGTGGTCTCGGCTATTATTATAAATCAAATAGGTACTCACATTGCTTTTAGTAGTTTTCAACACTATGTCATTTAACTTTTAATTACACATTCACACATGACAGTTTGTACAACTTGTAAATGTTATGAAAGTGCAAGCACATAAGTTGAGTCCAGTAATTCAGTAATCAATCTGAAGATATTTTGTGCAAGTCTCGATGTCCATTATTATATCTGAGCCCAGCTCCCATATGGATATCGCAACACACCCACAACATTTCGGAGGACACGTCCCCTTTGTCAAGCGTGTTAGCAACTTAATCCACATTATGGACCCTCAACATCTTCATAGCCTCCTAACCTGTACTTTCAATTAACCTCTATGTACCACACATCTGTTCATGCCTGTTAAATACTAAGTACAGGTTTATTTTCTATTAGTTTATTATCCATTACTTAACAAGATATTGCTACTCCAAAAATTGTCTGTTAAATATGGGTTAAGTACAGGTTTATTTTCTATTAGTACACCAATCTATTTTACCTTATCTACAGTTAGGTCCATATATATTTGGACACTAACACAATTTTTTCCCCCTGTTTTTGAAACATATTCAGATTATAGTTATATAATGAACATGGACATTAAGTAAAGACTTTTAGCTTTTATTTGAGGGTATCCACATTAAAATTGGATGAAGGGAGTTTCAGCTCCTTAACATGTGCCACCCTGTTTTAAAAGAGACCAAAAGTAATTAGACAATTGACACAAAGCAGCTAAAAGTCCTGAAGTTGATTCTAAGTGTAGTGCTTGCATTTGGAAGATATTACTGTGAAGAAAGCATGCGGTCAAAAGCGCTCTCCATGCAGGTGAAACAAGCCATCCTTAAGCTGCGAAAACAGGGAAAAAAACATTTGAGAAATTGCTACAATATTAGGAGTGGTAAAATCTACAGTTTGGTACATCCTGAAAAAGAAAGAAAGCACTGGGGAACTCATCAATGCCAAAAGACTTTGACGTCCATGGAAGATAACAGTGGAGGATGATCGCAGAATAATTTCCATGGTGAAGAGAAACCCTTTCAGAACAACACTCTCCAGGATGTAGGCGTATCAATGTCCAAATCTACCATAAAGAGAAGACTGCATAAAAGTAAATAAAGAGGGTTCACTGAGCGATGCAAGCCACTCACAAATCTCAAGAAGAAAAAGGCTAGATTGGACTTTGCTAAAAAAAAAAAATGAAAAAGTCAGCACAGTTCTGGAAGAGCATTCTTTGGACAGATGAAATCAAGATCAACCTCTAACCGAATGAAAAAAGTATGGCGAAGGCGTGGTACTGCTCATAATCCAAAGTATACCACATCATCTGTAAAACATGGCAGAGGTAGTGTTATGGCTTGGGCATGCATGGCTGCCAGTGGCACTGGGTCACTAGTGTTTCTTATGATCTGACACAGGACAGAAGCAGCCAGATGAATTCTGAGGTGTTCAGAGAAATACTGTGTGCTTAAATCCAGCCAAATGCATCCAAGCTGATTGGTGGGCATTTCATAATACAGATGGGCAATAACCCAAACATAAAGTCAAAGGAACCCAGGAGTTTATTAAAGCAAAGAAGTGGAATATTCTTCAATGACCAAGTCAGTCACCTGATCTCAACCCAATTGAGCATTCATGTCACTTGTTAAAGACTGAACTTCAGACAGAAAGGCCCACAAACAAACAGCAACTGAAAACTGCTGCTGTAAAGGCCTGGCAGAGCATTAAGAAGGAGGGAACACAGCGTCTGGTGATCTCCATGAGTTCAGGCAGTCATTGCCAACAAAGGGTTTCAACCAAGTATTAGAAATTAACATTTCATTTACAATTATTTAATTTGTCTGAATACTTTTGAGCCTCTGAAAAAAGGGATTGTGGTTAAAAAAAACTTTAGTTTCTCACATTTTAATGCAATCATTTTTTACAACCCACTGAATTAAAGCTGAAAGTCTGAACTTCAACTGCATCTGAATTGTTTTGTTCAAAATTCACTGTGGTAATGCACAGAACTAAAATTAGAAAAATGTTGTCTTTGTCCGAATATATATGGATCTCAGCGTATGTTCGTGTCTCAAGAGCCGTGGCTTCAGTCTCCTGCTACCTGTATAAGTAATATGTACAGTGGGCATGTTTTTGTGCTTTGGGTCCATCAGAGGCTGCAACATTGCCGTGGTCTGAATGGAGCAGAAGCCGTGGATCTTAATACATGAATATGGATAAGGTAAAATTGATTGGTGTACTAATAGAAAATAAACCTGTACTAAGTATTTAACAGACATGAATAGATGGGTGGTGCATAAGAGGTTAATTGAAAGTGCAGGGTAGAAGGTTATGAAGATGTTAAGCGTCCGTAATATGGATTGGTCTGTGTAGAATGCAATCAACTGATTGCTTACATGCTTGACAAAGGGGCGTGTCTTCCGAAACCTCGTGGGTGTGTTGCGATATGCAAGGAGGAAACATCCATTTGGAAGCTGGGCTCGGATATAATGGTGGACATTGAGTTTTGCACAGAATATCTTCAGATGGATTTGCTGGACTCACAGGTTATGTGCATACGCTTTCATAAGGTTAAAAGTTGTACAAACCGTCATGTTGGGAATCATGTGGAATTAAAAGTTAAATGACATGGAAAAATTAAATTTAAAAAATATTAAAAATAAAATTTAAATATTAAATTATTAAACTAAAATTAATTTTGCCCAAAAAGGGAGAGTTAAGTTTTCCTTTTTATAGTAGACCCGGGATTGCGGATTTATATTGAGACTAGTGCAAAAGAGGGACAGATTGGGGACCGATGAATGGGGTTGCGTCCGTATAGGGCCACATTTTAAGCCCTAGTGGTAATGAAAAAATATCTACTTTGGTCTCAGCTATCATCTTGTACTGATTCATGTTGCTGCACATACAGTATTTCTTTCATTTGGAATTTAATGTGTGATATTCACCATACAGAATTCAATGAAACTCTGTTGAAGCTTTTATTGAGGGTGCTGAGATTCATCTGTCCATGGGCAATAGTCGCTGTCTGACAACACTTCCATCATTAAACTGGAAGTGCAACCGAATATGAGTTCCAGCATATCTCAGATTTGACAGATTTCTTGCAGAAATTTGTTTAATGGAAAATTCATTCCATACATCTGAATAAAACTGTTTCTGCATCATGTTGAATTGGACAGTTGACGCGTTTCTTCAACATGTGAACTTCCGTAAAAAGGAGTTTTCTTACCACACTGTTTCACTGAGCCACAAGCAAATTTTACACTTGTGACTCACTCTGCCTTTGTCAGGCTGTGGGTAAGTCTGCAGCAGTGGTAAGCATATTTAGCTTGTCTCTAACTAGCATTACAGAGAGGAGAGTTAAAGAGGTTTTCTCAATATGAAGATTAGCTTTCAAAATAAAGGGACAGTTAAATGAAGACTTTTTCTAAATACATTGGTCAATAGATTTTACTTTAGTCATGAGATAGAAAATTTTAGTAGCTCTCTAAGTGCACACAGGCTTCTATGGTAATTTGCATACCGGTCAAACATCTGTTATCTGATTAGCTGAGAGCAGGGAGTGATGTCACCCTCAGGAGACTGAGCTCTTAGTGAACTAATTAGATTTAACAAGATTAGCTGCAGTAAACAAAAGGAACAACATGTGCTGTGAGGACTGAAAAGCATGGCTTTATCTGTAATCTTGTTAGAGATAACAATCTCCAGCACTGTCAGAGTAACAGCTCCCTAGAAGGTGAATATGCTAGTCACTGCTATAGAACCACCATCAGCTTGAGGAGACAGAGTAAGTGCAAAAATGCTAAAACTCAGTGAAACAGCATGCTGAGAAAAGTGCTCTGGAGAGTGAAAACAATTACTTATCTGTAAATAAAAGCTAATCTTGTTAGATATGAGTCTGCTCTGAAATGAGCTCTGTTCATGGAGATGTCACTCCCTGCTCTTTGTCTAATCCGGACGGAAGATATGGTCGTAACCAGAGAAACCTGTGTACACTCAGAGCAGGTAAAATCTCTCTTATCTCTTGATCAAGGTAAAATCAAAAGACCAATGTATTTAGAAAAAGTCTTTAATTCCCTGAACCTACATGTTGAAAGCTCATCTTTATAGTGAGAAAATCCCTTTAAAGTTTTTTTTTTTAAACAAAAAAAAACTCAAAAGGACACCTTTTAACATGTGCTGAAATTGTCCTCTGTTTACGGTCAAGCATACTTAAACCTGATGCTCTGTTTTGGTGAACTTTCTGGTAAGCATGTCCAGCATTTCTACAGCAATTTTGCATGTTGTTCCTGTTTGATACCTGGGTAGTTCTTGTCTTATTTCAGTTTAATTATTTTCTTGAGAGATTTTACAAGAAAAAGACTGTTGGTGTCAAATCAGGTGTCTTCAGTTGCCCTAATTCAGAATTATTTGTTCCCCAAAGAATGCTCAGATGGTTTTTGATCGGATTTACATTGGAATCCGCTCAAAATACAACTGTTAACCAGTGCTCTGTAGACCTCAATAGAAAATCTGTGCTGTAGTCTACACAGCATGGAATTTTTATTGATGATTTCTAAACCGCTGTCCGTCCGGTGGAAGAGCGAACATTTTCTATCTTCCGTCGGATTCCCGTCAGATTCCTGTAGCCTCAATAGACAAGGCCAGCGGGAAATCAAAAATCCGATTGCGTTTTTTGTGCAGAAACCCCAGTGTGGCGAAGTTAAAATACCGTTCTTTTTCTGATGGTATTTAAAGGGGTTGTCCCACTACATTGATTCATCTGACCTCAGTCCTGTTTTCTTGGTTTCATTTTGAATTCAGGGGCGTGTTTACTGGCTTCTACTAGCGTGCAGTAGCTATAGCACCCTGTGTTGGCAGCCTATCAGAATAGATCAAACAGTTCTGTAGCTATAGCGACCTGAGGAGCTGATGCAGCCCATACAATAGGGGATATTCGGATACGGTTTAGGACATGTTTTTAAAAAATTAAACGGACATATATTGCAATAGTCTTGTTTTTGCCAGATCTTTAACATAAAAAGCAATCCTTGTAGTGAGACAAAAGCCCTTTATACTTAGCTGTGTAGATATAGCCTAAGTGTGGAAGGTCGCTCAATCCTGTTTAGAGAATCCATTCCACCGTCAAACATCTCCACAAACACTGCATTAGCAACAGTATTGTAAAAAAAAAAATGGGGCCAACTATATGTAGCCGTGATATTTAGTGTCAGACATCATTTTTTTCAGGGTAAAGTAGGCTTTTGTGGAGTTTTCTTAGCAGATAAATAAACAATGCCTCATCTGTAAACTACACCGGATATTTGGATTGTCGACGACACATGTTGCTTTAAAGCAATGGCAGTACACAGTTTGTTTTACCAGGACCTTTCAATTCATACCTCGATCTCCAGTGAGTGTGACAACCTATACAAAGCAAATAAGATATACCAGGAGACATTTTGGCTAGGTTAATCCATATTTTCACATTACTTAAACTGATATTTACTTCTTTAACATTCCAGGTTTAATGAGACAAAGAACCTTGATGTGTCTGAGGAGTCATTGAAAAAACTGGCAGAGAATGTTGAAGGAGAAATATTTAACTTGTATAATGATACCGGAATTAGATACAAAACAAAGTACAGAAGTCTTCTCTTCAACCTGAAGGATCCAAAAAATAAGGTCTATATATGAAATAAGTCATAGTTTCTTTTTGCACAATGAAAAAATGTATACAATACCCTGTAATCATTATGGCTGACTATGGGCCCGTTCCGTATATTTATAACCGGGTGCACTCCAATAACAAGCATATTACAGAGCGCACGCGACACTTTGTAATGCGCCTGAGAACGGGGGGTGCAAGAGACGCACAACCGTACGAAGCTATAGATTTATATCTTCAGTATGGTAAATCCAGGCGCTGGAACAGGTAGAACACTTTAAAAGTGCGTTTAACTGAGCTGCATGAGCCTGATGTCGTTGCTTTGTAGCTAGAATGCCCCTAATTATGACCCGCAGTAGAACAGGTTCATAGATTCAGGCGCATTCTACACTAATATTGTGCGCAAAAAAAATGGCGCCTGGGCACCAAAAATCATACATGTCGCCCTGTGTCTATATGTATAGAGTGTAACGGTGCGTCCACACGGCTTATACAAAATACCGGTCGGATTCCGTTTTAGAATTTTGTTGTCTTTTGCATGGTTTTTGTGGACTGTTCTGTCCGTGGTTTGCAGATTCGCCCGTCCCCCTCAACCATGGAAATGCACATCTTCTGCCCGAAAACCGTTCGGCTCTGAAAAGCCGTTCAGTGTAGACTACTGAATGGATTTTCTATTAAAGGCTATGGAAACGGTTTCTGATCGGTTTTCAGACGGCTTTCTGCAAACCAACTGAAAATCTGACCAATAAACCATGCTGTGTGGACGCACCCTTAAAATACAGTCAATGCAACCCTTAGAAAACAAAAACCCATCTCTGTGTGTTGAATGTCACCATTGTCTGGGTAACCTAATAAGTGACGTTTTTTAGTGTCATTTTTTTTTTTGTTTCATTTATAATATAATACTATTTCGACAAGCAATAAATGTAAGGTCAGATGACAGGCTCTTTTTTGCTGTTGGAGTATAAAGGCGGCTGCAGGTTATGACCAAGATGTATAAAAGTTACTGCACCAATTTTCTGTCATAGGTTACAACAGAAATAATGGTGTGCTCCATACCTGACCTATTTGTAAAGCATTTGTGCCAAAAAGAATAAGTGTTTGTTCACAGGACGTTTTAGATCCGTTTTTTACCAGAAGAAAACTGCATCCAAAAAACTGTATCCAAAAATGCAGCAAGTGATGCTTTTTTGGAAAGTTTTGCATGCGTTTTTTCGGATCGTTTTTCCAATGCCTTTTTTTCAAATCAATTATCAATTAATTTAACCTATTCCGATGACCCAAAATACAACCCCTTTGATAATTATTAATTACATTTAATGATTACGCACAACCACACCCAGTAAACCCTAACTAACCCTACCCTAACACTAAACTCAATAATTAATAATTATTATGAAATTGTTAATTAACAAGTATTATTAATTATTAATAATAATTTATTATGTCCAATGTAATTATAATTGATAAATTATGATTAGTATATTTTAATAATTAATTACCAACAATAATACATAATTGTTATTAATAATAATGATTAATAATTATCACTATTTGATATTTTATTAATGCTTAATTATTAGTTATTAAATATTAATAGTTAATGATTAATCCACAACTGATACCATCCACAGAGATTGTAGTTTTAAAAGTAGATTCTTTAATGTAATACACTAAATCGGTCTCATTTGGTGTAGGGAGCTCTGTTGATCTTTCAGTAACTATTGTGGAAAGGTGTAATGTAAGAGAAACATCCAATAGATGGCGCTTCCATTATTTTACTTGTGTTTAAACCTATCATAACTTTTTTGCATATGTTTTTGAATTAAACAAAAGCAGTTTTTTTAGTATAGAATTATTAAAAACTTCTATAATTTCACATAAACACCATTTATATCTAAAAAATAGCTTTTGTTTAATTCAAAACATTTAAAAAAGTGAGTTATAGGTTTTAAACACATGTAAAATAATGGAAGCGCCTTCTATTGGAAATGTCACTCTTACATTAGTAACTATTGGAAAGGTGTAATGTAGAAAACAACCTATAGATGGCGCTTCCATTATTATTACGTGTGTTTAAACCTATAACTCACTTTTTAATATGTTTTGAATTAAACAAAAGCAGTTTTTTTGTATAGAATTATTAAAAACGTCTATAATTTCCATTCTATACTAAAAAAAACTGCTTTTGTTTAATTCAAAACATATTAAAAAGTGAGTTATAGGTTTAAACACATTTAAAGTAATGGAAGCGCCATCTATTGGATGCAAGAGGTTACTAAAGTTCGGAGCTTCTACATCAAATGAGACCTCTAGCGGCCTATTTAGTCTATTACATGACCAATTTAAAACCAATGCGTTTTTCGGATGCGCTTTTGTATCCAAAACGTACCCAATTGTATGCTACGTTTTTGGATCCGCTTTTAAGGCTCCAAAAGTGCACTCCATTGTTTCGTATGGGGATTTCACTTGCGTAAAACGCAAGTAGAAATGACATGTCAATTCTGAAAATGGATCCAAAAAACGCTATTGAAAAGAACAAGTAAAAAGCACAGCAGTGATCACTCGTCTGAAAGGAGGTGCGTCTTTTACATTGAAACCAATATAAATCACACTGCACATTGTTAGATACGTTTTTTGGATCCGAAAAACGGATAAAAAAAAAATCGATCTGAAAAACGTCGTGTGAACAAGCCCTAAATCTGTCTGACAAGACCAACACTTTTGTCTGTGCCACTCCTCAATACGCAATATGACACATGCCAAAAAGTGTTGAAGTTCATGCTGTTTTCAAAGTGGTGTGGCTAAAACACTTTTTTGGCACACTAGCAGTTTGTCTTACGACGTGACACATTTGTAAAATGCTGCTTTCAAACATAAGCATGAATTCAGCAGCATGAATTGAACTTTGGCGCAGCACTACCTAAGATATTTTCCACAAGGACCCTTTTCATACCTCTGGGCCAATTTGTATGGACTCGGTATTATATTAGTTCGAGTAGGTTACAAAGATGAGACAGATGCCATCTGGAGGGTAAAAAATAACTCAACAGTGGAAAATGTTTGTTATATCCTATAATGATTGGTCTAAAAAGTGTTGTTGTTTTTAAATGTTACACTTTTTCAAAGCAGACATTATAACATATCGATAAAATGTCTTATCCTTATTTTATTAGAACATACTTTAAATAAAGGATAGTTTATGGAAACATGTATATTTTCCCTGTGTTGGTTGCTTCAATTGTTTTATTGAATTATGCTCAATTGCATCCTAATACACAGTCAAATCACATTACTTTGACCACTTTCTAATCGGCAGCATGTAGCTCCTGAAGGACGTCACATGTTATGAGCTAGCTTGATGGACATATTAATGATAGGCTGTCTTCACTCACATCCCTCATTGCTTTCATGGGAAAAAGGAACAATTTATCAAGAGGTACAAAAAGGATGATTATTGACTTTCGAGCCAATAGTGGATATATTTCTTAAACTGTGCAGTTTGTGAACTGTTCTTGTGCTGCTGTGGTGAAAGTGTGTCATGAGTGAACAAATGGTACTGCTGCAAAAACGTGTAAGCTGAGAAGAAGTGAGCGTTGGTTATAAAGGTGCACAAGGTGGAACCAGCGTGCTACAGTGGAGTAGTACACCGGGCAAGAATGAGGGGGAGGGGGGGGGGGGGGGGGGGGGGGGGGAGGGTGGCTACCAGACTTTTGTGTCTAAAGCAACAGGTCAGTCTTTCCGGTTAACTCTGCAGTAAGGACATCTCCTGAGATGATTCCCGTTATATTTATGTTTTGAAACAAATGGATTTTAAAATGATGAAATAAATACATAGGAGTTTTAACGTTACCTAAACCCGCATGGAATCATTCTTTTACTAACAGCAGCGCTGGCTAGCTGCGGCTGTATACGAAGGATTTGCCCTCCTTGGCCGTGCAGCAACTGTTTCAAGTATACTCAGGACGTCAGGTGAGCCGTTTCCTTTACTACATTGAAGTTAAAGCAACAGTTCAGTTACGTGTACTGTGTATGGGGCTCCAGAGCAGACAGATGGGCACTGCACATCTGCTAACGAAGTTGCATCAGCAGAAAAGACTTCAGTTTTCACAGGAATATCAGAATTGGTCCGCTGCTGATTGGCAAATGGTTGTCTTCTGCGATGAGTCATGGTTTCTGCTTCCTAGAATGGATGGACGTTAACATGTCAAGTGAGAAACATTAAAGAACAAACACTCTTCAACCATTGCTGGAAGAACACAAACTGTTGGTGGCATTGTTATGGTCTGAAGAATGTGTTTGTGGCATTTTCTGGGCCCATTACTGGATGTGAAAGACACTCTCAACCAGTTTGTGAATGAATCCATTCTTGCACCACACATAGACCCATACATGCTGGAGAGCATGACCAAGACTTCTAAGTACTCATTCCTCAGATTTGAACCCATTTCAGCATTTATAGAGCCACCTTGATCATTGTGTTCTCTCCATGAATCCTCCACACACCCTCCAACAGCAGTGCGGTGCACTGCATTCAGCAAGGTTTCATATACCGGTGACAGCTTACCAGGACCTATTGAGTCACTCCCAGCGGGTCTAGCTGCTGCCTGTACTGAACACGGCCGTAATGCTGGATATTCACTGGTCATAATAATGTGACTTGGCCGTGTATATTCTTATACTAATATAGTAAATACTAATGATACTATAGACTTGTGCTGGGTTTAATGATTGACACAAAAAGACCAGATCACTTGAAAACTGCTTCCTGGTAAAGCCATGGTTAGCATTGTGTCTTAAGTGTCTCCCATAGTATCCTTCAAAACTGCTATACATCTTTACAATATCAGGAGTATGAGCATAATCCCTCGTAGGTATCCCCAGATCACATAGTCTAATTGTAATGATTGTAAGGGCATGCCCCACGGCACAGTACAAATACCGTTCGGATTATCTGACCGGTATTTGCGCTGTTTTGGAGCCGTGCACACGGCTACAGGGGGGCGGATTTTCTCCGCTGTTTGCAGAGAAAAGCCCTTTGCATTGACATGTTCATGATCTGCCTAAAAACCGGGTTGAAGAATGAACATGTTCAGTGTTTTTTGGACTGCCAGCAGTCTAAAAAACCGTCGCCGGCCGGAAAATGCAGCAGTGGGGACTGCTGCTCGGATTCCATTAAGGTCCATTCTCAACGTTTGACAGCCGTTTACAGATGGCTTCAAAACCAGAACAGTCTGTAAAACCGGCTGAAAAACCTGACAGCGGGGACAAGCTCTAATTCAGTGTTCTGATCAAAATAAATCACACAAGCAGTTATTTGAACATCTTATACTGTACTCATATCTTTATCAGGCTTTCTTTGAACGTGTGGTACTTGGCAAGATCATCCCGCAATGTCTTGTTCGGATGAGCCCTGCTGAAATGGCTCGCCAGGAACTAGCAGAATGGAGAAACCAAGAGAGGCAGCATGTGAGTTTTAACTATGGCAAGACAGCAGTCATTTCCTATTAGCCAGTCCTGCTATCCTAATTCATGTCTCTCTTTGTTCTAGACTTTGGAGATCATTGAGAGAGCAGAAAAAGAGCTAAATCAAAAACCGCAGATGATAAAGCTCACACACAAGGGGCTTATTGAAATCGATCAATCACAAGATCAAATGTTTACTTTGGAGGATCTGTCTGTGAGTAAATATCTGAAGGGGAATTCTGGAGGTGGAATTTTGAATGCTTGGATATGTCATAAAAGTCTGATTGACCTCTGATGGGGATTTGTAGGAAAAATGATCACACGTGCAGGCACTCTCTTTAAAGCCTGTGAAGATACAGATCCAAGCTTGCTCTGTTGGCTATTAACATATCTCCCATATGCTTTAATGGTGAGTGACTGTGTGTGCGTGACCCCTTTTTTAACAAAATAGGACTATGGTGTTCTCTGCATCAGCATAGTTCTCAGATTTTAGACACTGCAGGGAAGAGTTTTTGGTTCCTGTGTATATTCTAATACTAATATACTTATTTGTTCCTAATAAAAGGTATAATTATAAGTCAGCTATTGGACAAGAATAAATATTTGGATAGGAATACACATGAATTATATTTGCAGCAGTGGGTTCCATACAAATTGATCAGTTCATATATCTTTCTCAATTGTATCATGGTTTTAACCCTGTCCTGACACTAAAAAAAGATAGCTGCTCCTCCTAGGTAAGCTACCTTCTACTTGCCAGATCTTCATTACTCTGTCTATGCTTAGTTTCAGTAGGAGGCAGAAGCATGTCTCTTAACCCCTTAAGGACCCAGCCTGTTTTGACCTTCCTGACACAGCCCTATTTTTGAAATCTGACATGTTTCAATTTATGTGAGAATAACTTTTTGACACTTTACCTATTCATGTGATTCAGAGATTGTTTTCTGTGACACATTGTGCTTTAAGTTAGTAAGAAATTTTTATCCATCAATCCTTGTTTGTTTGTGAAAAATATCCAATTTCATGAAAATTTGGAAAAAATTTGGATTTTGAAAAGTTGCCAAAATTTGCTGCGTGGCAAGACAATAATTATTCACCACAAAGATAGTTTATACTAGCATCTACCATATGTCCACTATAGGTTGGCACATTTTTAAATTTTCTTTTTTTTTTTTTACGACATTAGAGGGCTTAGAAATTTAGTAGTACTTCTCACATTTTCAAGAAAAATTTGCAATATTACATTTTTTTAGGGACCACTCCAGTTATGAACGTTGCATTGAGGGGCCTGCAATGTTAGTACCCCATAAGTGACGCCCTCTGAGAACTAGACCCCTTATCGTATTTACAAAAACACTATTTAGGTGTTTGATACCCTTCAGATATTTCACAGAAATTAAAGCAAAGTGGAGGTGAAATTTCAAAAATTTCACTTTTTTTGCAGGATTTTCAATATTTATCCATTATTCACTGGAAATACGCAAATGTGATAGGTAAATGCAACCTTATTCAATTCACAGGTCTGCCGTTTTTAGAGGATATTTCCCCATATGTGGCCCTAGTGCATTATTTGGCTCAACCATTAAGCCCAGAATAGAAGGAGAGCACCTACTATACTCTGGGGTCTCAATTTCAATACGATTTTATTTAGGCGCCATTTCAGGTTTGGGGACACCCTAAGGTGCTAAAACTTAATAAACACCCCTAAATAGACCGCATATTGGAAACTACACCCCTTAATGAATATATCCAGGGGTTCATTGAGTATATAGACCCCACAGTGATTCACAAATTTTTTTTAGCATAAGGCTGTGAAAATTAAAAAAAATTTTTTTTTCAATAATCTGCATTTTAGCTTAAAATGTTTTCATATATACAAGGAATCCTGGAAAAAAGAACCCTAAAACTTTGTTAAGCAATTTCTTCCAAGTTCGGCAATACCCCTACATGTGGTGTAAACTGCTGTTTGGGCGCATGGCAGGGCGTATAAGGGAGGGAGCGCTATTTGGCTTTTGGAACGCAGATTTTGGTGGGGCCATGTCGCATTTGCAAAGCCCCCAAAGTAGCAGAACAGGCGAAACCTTCCAGAAGTCGCCCCATTTTGGATTCAACACCCTCAGGATCTCATCTAGGGGTTGTACTCTGCATTATGGATGCACAGGTGTTCCATAGTTTTTTTTAGCATTGGGCAATGAAAATGGGGGTAAACGCAGTTCGGTCATTGTTTTTTGAGTTTCAATTTTACAGCATTCGCCGTGCAGTGTAAATGATGTGATAACTTTACTATGGGGGTCGGTACAATTACAATGATATAGATTTTATATAGTTTTTTCTGTTTTATTACTTTTACACAGTAGAAATAAGTCTATAAAAAATTGCGTTTTTATGTTGTCCTATTCTGACAGCCATAACTTTTTTATTTTGCTGTGTGCAGAGCTGTGTATGGGCTTGTTTTTTGCGGGATGAGTTGAAGTTTTTATTGGTACCATTATGGGTGCATATGATGCTATGTTCACTTTTTATTAAGGTTTTTGTGAGATGTTTTGAACAAAATACAGCAATCTTGGTAGTGTTTTTTATTTTTATTTTTTATAGCGGTCACTGTACGGTATATATGACATGGTAGCTTTACTCAGCAGGTCAATACGATTACACCGATATCCAATTTGTATATTTTTTTATGTTTTACTGCTTTTATACAATAAAAACACTTTTATTCAACCAGGAAAATACGTTTTTGCATCGCCATAGTCCGAGAGCCATAACTTTTAAATTTTTTCTGTGCTTGGAGCTGTGTAGGGACTTGTTTTTTGTGAGATGAGTTGACGTTTTTATTAGTATCATTTTTGGGGGGACAAGGCTTTTTGATCGCTTTTAAATCCATTTTTGGAGGCCAGGTGAAGAAAATACTGCAATCCTAGTAGTGTTTTTTATTTTTATTTTTAACAGGGCTCACCATGCAGTATCCGTGATAAGTTAGCTTTACTCTTTGGGTCGCTACGATTATGGCGATACCCTATTTATATAGTTTTTTTTAAGCTGAAGCACTTTAAAAAAAAAGAAAAAAGTGTTTTTAGTGTGTAAAACAATATTTATGCATCGCTATCTTCTGAGAGCTATACATTTTCTATATTTGTCCGGATACATAGCTGTATAAGGACTTTTTTTTTGCGGGATGAACTGACGTTTTTAATTGTACAACTTTGGCGTTTATAGGAGTTTTTGATCGCTTTTTATTCCATTTTATGTGCTGCGGGATGAACAATAATCTTAATTCTGTGATTGTTTTTTTTTTTTTTTACGGCGTTCACCGTACGGGTTAATTAACATGACAGATTTATAGGGCAGGTCGTTACGCACGCGGCGATACCAAATATGGGTACATTTTA